>CAUYRT010029849.1:0-67107 GCA_963574885.1 Lepilemur ruficaudatus
GAGTTGATTTTTTTTGTGAGAGATGAAAGGTGCGGATCCTGTTTCAGTCTCCTACATGTGGCTTATCCAGTTTTCCCAGCACCATTTATTGAATAAGGATTCTTTTCCCCAGTGTATGTTTTTGTCTGCTTTGTCAACAATTAGATGGCTATATGAGGATGGTTTTATATCTGGGTTCTCAGTTCTGTTCCATTGGTCTATGTCTCTGTTCTTGTGCCAGTCGTATGCTGTTTTGGTTACTACAGCCTTGCAGTATAGCTTGAAGTCTGGTAAATTGATGCTTCCCAATTTGTTCTTTTTGCTTCAGATTGCTTTTGCTATATGGGTGTTCTCGGGTTCCATACAAAGTGTAGAATTATTTTTTCTAGGTCTACAAAAAATGATGTTGGCATTTTAATAGGGATCGCATTGAATCTGTAGGTCATTTGGGTAGTACAGACATTTTAACAATGTTGATTCTGCTGACCCGTGAACATGGTATGGTTTTCCACCTATTTATGTCCTCTGTTATTTCCTTCCTTAGTATTTCATAGTTCTCCCTGTAGAGGTCTTTTACCTCCTTAGTTAAATATATTCCTAGGTATTTTATTTTCTTTGTTGCTATTGTGAAGGCTATTGAGTCTATAAATGTTTTAATTTAGACAAGTTCTCTTTGTGAAACACATTTCTCTGTGGAGTTTAGGACACTGATGTAAACTGGGAAGTTTGACTCAAGCAAATTGCCAGCTTGATGGATGATCTTTTTCCTACCCCGAATGGTGTCACATGGCAGAAAAGAAAATGAAAGGAAAAACAATCTCCCTAGACAGAGTTTAGCATTTGCTTTGAGAAACATGATGCTCAATTGTGTCAGCAGGTGCTCTTCGGATAGTTTGACTTCTCAACTTGAATTTTGTCAGACTCAAATAGTTTTGGAATAAGTCAGGGTATAAATAAACAAATTAGAATTTTCCTCTTTGCTTGTTTTCTTTGTCCTTCAGCTTTTAAGGCTTCTGTCATCAATGGGCATAAGCTTCTGGGCCTGCACACATCAATCAAATCTTCCACAGACCTTATTGATTCACATTTCACCACTGCAGTTTAAAATTGGTTTTTCTTGGTACAAGGATTGTGCTTAATTGTCTAAATTAACATCTTTGAGCTGCTAGGTTTCTTTTTTCCTCCTCCAAATTTTAAGAGGTCTAGAAGAACCAGACTAGGGGACATTAAAAAAAAAATACATTTTCTTCTCTTTAAACAAACAGGTAAGTGTAGAGAGGGAGCCTGGAACCCTTGCCTTTGAAATAGCTTCAGCAATCTTGGCTGCCATCTTGGCTGCTGCCTTCTGCAGCCTGCACCCTGGAGCCAGTCCAACCATCACTGCAACAACTCACTGGATTTCTCTCACACGTTCCATAATGAGGGGCTTTCAGTGTCTGCACAGATGGGAATTCTGCTGCCACCTTCTCATTTCACATTTCCTACACTTCCTTTCCAAAGCACTCGAACGCCCAAAATAGAATCATAGTGTTTTGAGTCTGTGTGTAGGAATTTAGTGGGAGAATGGACAGGGTGTCTGTAGCTCCCTATAATTAACACACCCTGAGGTGATTTTCTTATTGACTATAAGGTAGATAAAGGATGTTTAGAGGTCTCTCAGGAAACAGCTGGATTTCCTTTCATGGGATGGTTGGGAAGGACCCAAAATGAGGCAGGACATCAGTGCTGAAGATGTGAGCAGTGAGAAGAGAGGGGACAGGAGCTTTTGCCTGGCTTGCTGCCCACTAGCCAGCCCCCTTCATGAATCCTCTGCCCTCATGAGGGCTCTTCCTCAGGGAATAGGCCCCTCCTCTCTGCATATTTTTATTGTGCTTCCATAAGGATCAATCTCCATGTTCCTGTCTGCATAGTGGAATTCTCTCTATCCTTCAAGATCTACCTCAAATCTAACTCCTCTGGGAAGCCTTCCTGGATGGCTTGAGCTAGAAGTGATTTCCTCCTTGTCTGAATATTTGTAGCCCCTGATAACTGCATATTCTGGTGGTAGCCCCATATAAAGATAATTTACAGTAATAATAGCCATTGAGATAACTGACTGAGTACTTATTATGTGCCAGGCACTATTATTGGCACTTTACATGCATAAAGTCAGAATCTTTACAATGAATCCATATGATAAGTTGTATTATTATTATACAGATGGATCCCATAGTGATATCCTATCTCCCTAATCTGATTAAAAACTCCACTTACCAGCTCTCTGACTCATTGACTTGTCTCTTTCATGACACAAGGCTCAAGACCTTGCAATCAGTAACTACGTAACTAATATTTGTCCATTTAACCACATGCTAACTGGAACTAAAGACCATGAATACAGAATTTAGAAAACATTTCTGACAGTCAGGTATGCTACCTTTCTACTTCTGTCAACATGGGGACTATGCAATGGAGTGGGTGGAGTTGATCAAAACCACAGTAACAAAAACAAATTCTTAGTTGCTGTGTACTGCATGCAAGACACTGTGGTAAGTGATGTACGTTCATTATCTCTCTTAATCTCAGTTCCTCCCTGCCCCCCAACAGGATCAGAGAGAGGTTGCAAAATGCTTGCAATAGGATCAGATAAATAGAAGAAGGCATTGTAGCAAAGGAAATACAAATCTAGTAAGTCAGACAAAACCCTGGGTTTAGTTACCACCCGAGAATGCATCCCATAAGGATCCTCCTTTGGAGGTGAGCCAAAAATTTAGCTCTAAGCTCCCTAGTGTTTACAGTGAAAATAGACACACAATTAGTTACAGCATTTACATGCTTTAAGATAAAGACAAACCAGCTATTCAGATGAAGTGCACATAAATGTGGCATCAAACCATTTCCCGTTACAATTCTCAGCATAGGCCAATCTCATCTTGCCGAAGAGCGGAATGATAAAATCCATTCTAGGAGGAGACAGACGATTGGGTCTAGGCATGCAGTTGAGTTTGGCTTGACTTTATCTAGGAGATAGATGGTATAGACTAAACACATTTCAGGAAATTCTCTATGAATGTTATTTCTCACAACCACTGCTCCATGCTATCTGTGCCAGACACTAAAAGCTGCATAGGTGTTTGGTATAACGCCTATTAACATACTATGGAACTAGCAGGCCCAATGATAGCCTTTAGAAAACTCAGTCCTACAGACAATACAGAGCTTTAAAAATTGAATTTTCAGTGGCGAAAATGAAATCCAAACTCCTTTGCATGATTTGCGATGCTTTCACAACCCAACCTCAACCTGCTTTTCCAGACCTAATTTATTGTCCCCCCTTCAGCATCCTCATGCTTCACTCAAACCAAAATTTATAGAGTTCTATGAATATATTCGGTGCTTTCACTCGTTGAGACCTCATAGATGCTTTCTAGATTTCCCTTTCCTTTCTCTCTTCTCCCCTAGCTTCTCTACCTAGTGGGTCTTAAAGGATGTCACCCTTCCTGTGAACCCTTCCAGATTCCACCTAACAATTAATCTTACCCTTTACTAGGTCCCCATAGCATCTTATATCCTATCTTATTATCCCTTTTAGTTAGCGTCTCTGATTTTTCTGCCAAACTGTGAGCTCCTTGAGGGTGGAACCTGTCTTATTTATCTTTGTATTCCAGCACTGGGGACATAGTCTGACCTGGATTTATTTCACCAAATATTTATTGAGTGCTTCCTGTACTGAAAAAGCAAATGGGGACAATTCCCATCCTGTGATGCAAAGCAAAAACACATGAGTTACTCCACAGTGATCCAAATATGTCTCCACTATTCTCCAAAGCCATCCGGTGCTACATAAATGGATTATTCAATATGGCTTGGTGTAGAAAAGGATGACCCAATAAACAGTTTAAATAAACCACACACTGATTCCACTGAACCTTTTCTTCCCTAACAGCATTTCCCACATTCGAAAAGCTCCAAAGGAAGCTGCACGTGTATGTTACCATTTATTCCAAGTGTCTTCTCTTGTTTGTGTAACATCTGTCATGCCAAAGAGCTTTGCAAAATTATATTTGGCATGTGGATGCATCACTTCACCCACCAATAAAATGTACAGCCCTTGAAAATAAAACAGAGCAACTACCCCAGGAGACCTTGATGATATTGCAGCAGAACTTAGAGGAGGGTCAGAATGAAAAAAATTACCTGTTCCTCCTTCATGGCCTGACATGACTAGGACATTTAAGAGCTAAATTTCGAAATTTCACTGTCATTGAAAGGACCTATTTGGATGGAGTCCACAGTAAGTATTGTGCAAATCTGATCTTATTTCCAGACTTCCAGATCTTTTAATCAGCCATCCATCACAAAAAGTCATATTATAGACATTCAGAGCCACATAAGCACTGCATAAATATGAGAACGTTTCCATAAATGGTGTTTCAAAAATGTGTTGAGCAATGCAAGCATTTGAGATGCAGAATTTGGAAACAGTATTTGAAAATTTACTTTGCATCAAATTGTTTATGGTTAACATTGGCTTGTCACAGTTAATGTCGGGGGGAGAAGGGAAAATATTAAGGAAGGAATATGATCATATTGCAAGGCATCTGTCTCAAGGGATGCCTGTGTAATATTTTTAGGCAGGGAATAATGGACCACTTCTACAGATCCAGAGGGTTCAAGGATTCTGAGGACTCAGGGTTCTCAAATTCCTCCACCTAGATGTCCTCATCCTATGTCCCAGGGTTCCATTCTTTCTCTTTTGAGGCCCTGACTTTACAAAATGAGATTCAGTGGAGCTTCAAATTAAGCCTTCTCTGCAATTAGACTCTCATAAGTAGATCCTGGCCCTGATTTTCAGGCCAACCTGCCTTCTGCCTGCCGTAGTCAGACATCTATTTAAGTGCTACCAGAAAGGCCTTTTGGTTTGGGGTATGTTATGTCCTGAATCAGTGGTTAATCAGGTTGAGTCTGCCAACTCCACAACCCTTATGATTACCACGGTATCATATCTCTCAAGCGTTGGTGAGTTTGTGAATGCCAGTATCCCATCCTACTGGGCTACAAGTAAGATTCTTAGTGTGATGTTCCAGAATGTCAAGTGATAGCACTCTCCACTTCCCTCCTATCATGGTGTTCTTTTCTGGTTAGTTCAATATCCAATACCTGAAGCATTTGCTACATATTATAATTAAAATAATTTTACATCATAGTCAAGACAAAATACCAAGCGATGTAGAAGCCAGAATCCTAGATATATGTCAATTTCCTTGTGTTTGACAAGCTAAATAAGTTCAGTGACTAAAGAAATTCCCAACAGTTTCTAGCATGCAATGACTTTGAAGAAGTTCTTGAACCGGTATTGTTATTACAATGTTATGTTCTGCCCTTGCCTTCCTTGTACCGATTTTTATTCTTTTAAGAATGTTCATCTCTATTTTGATTTGCCATCATTTGTTCTTTCATTTTTATTGTTCTAGAACTTTCTTTTCCAATACATTTTAGATGAATGAACTGAGATGAAAGAATATGATAAACCCATGTGTGGCTTTCCTGCAAGTATCAAGAGGCCAGGAAAAATGACTTTTGCATCATTTGTCCATTTCTTCCCTCATTTCTCTGTCCTTAAAATAGTGAAACAGACTTGAGGTTTCAATTAGAAAACCAGAATTCCATGCCCAGGCTTGTCATTTATTGCTCCTGTATGTCTCAACAATGACTCTCTGAGCCTCCATTCTTTTGCATCTTAAATAGGGATGATCAGAAAATACACTTGGTATCATTCTTCTAACACTCCTCCTTGCTCCCGCTTATCTAGTCACATTATGTTTAGTTCCCACAGCATGCCAGACTCTTTCTTTGCCACAGCTTTATGCTTCATTTTCCTCTGCCTGAAATACTCTTCCTGCTACTCTTCAAATGGCTGGCCTCTCATTCTTCTCAACTTAAATGTGACTTAAGTCCTAAGGAGTCCTTCCTACACTGCTCCATCCAAAGTAGATCACCTCATAAACTTCAGCACCCCTACACACTATTCCCTTATAACACACATAACAATCTGTAATTATTGTATGTGTGTGTATAAAATTTTTTGTCTATACATCTAGCTAGAATGAGACCTATTAAAATGCAGTGCTCATTCAGGGGTTGGCACAAAATAGACTCTTAATAAATATTTGTTAGTTAAATGTCTGAATTTACTTCACTGAACTTGAATATATTAATGATGTATGTGTATATGTGACAAACATTTTAATTATTATCTGTACCAAACTCTAGATACAAATAATCTTTCATAACATTCAAAAATATTCCTTATTAGATCAATACATCAATGATCCTAAAAATAGCAGTATTTCTATAAACCTTACTCATTTCTCTTGTATAATAATGCTTCAAATGCTCACATCCATAATTCTTGCAATATTTTCTCTAACTGTGTCAGTTACTTTATCTTTAGTAAATTAATTATGTGCAAAATTTGAGCTATGAAAGAATGACACATTTTTGCAGGCTCTAAGTGTGTAAATGATTATACAAACAGTGAGGAATAGCCTTCCCCTTCATCTATCAGCCAAATTGTTCAAATTCCTTTGATTAAGTGAGAAAAGCAGTGTAGTGCTGAAATAAATGCACCCCTAAAATGCCAATCACAGAAGTGCCCATCAGCTTTGAGCCCTGCCTTAATTGAACATTGGATATGCATGAGAATGAACTACTTGCCACTGTCATATGATTTGTATCCATAATCAGAAAAATGTGAGGCCTAAAGTTCAGGTGCAGATTGACATTCTCTAGCCTACTGAAGGAAGTGGATCATGACTTTTCAAAGCCATGAGCAATCACTTTAAGTCCATTTTTTTTCAGCTACCTGGAACATCAAATCAAGAAGCATCTTTGAAAGTCTCAGATTTTGAATTGCAAAGTGATACACAAAACATCTAGCTATTACGTGTAGAGTTGGGACAAAAGGAAATTAACCAAGTGGTGGTTTTTTAATAGAGAAATTTGGCTTGCATCTTTTATGCATGAGGTAAAGGAAACTGATGTTGAAAACCTTTTCCAGAAACAAAATCTTTCATGACTACAGTTCTTTCACCAGTGTAATAATAATGTGTCCTGGAATTATCACTGGGAATACGTAGAATGGGAATGCAAGTCTCTAGAGCTCATGAAATTGCTATGATCAATTGCAAGTCCATCTCCATCTAATAGTGTGTTGGCTCTCACAGGCACAGAGCCTGCCTCCAGTAGTTTATTTAACAATTTTCCCAGACTACATTCCCCTAGATAATTTCTATAGGGATACAAGAAGTAGAATATAATTCAAGGACTCAATAACTTGTTGGAGGCCTTGGAGTTTCATCACTTTCTATTTCACGTGGGGTCCAGACAGGAAGGAACACTATTGGCTGTTATATTTCGAGTACCTGCAATGTGCCAGGGTCTACTGCATATATTATTTCATCTCATTCAGCCCTCTCTCTAACACCTCATTCTTTCTTTAAAAAAGTTGATTATAAGGAAACTGAGACTGATTACAGTGGGCACAAACTAGTAAGTGGCAAAGCATGAATGCAAACCCATCTCAAACAGGCTCCAAGACTTATGCTCTCTCCACCGCACTATCTGCTTTTCTTTGATGTTACTTAAATGTCAGTCTACTCTTCCTATCAATGTTAAGGCCAATGCTTCCTAGGAGGGATGGTTGGGCCATCTTCCAATGAATGTCCCCAATTTTTGAATCTAAATTCAGCTTCTCAGAGAGTTTCTTTTGGGGGGCTCACAGTGGTGGTGCCTGTTGACATTTCCAGCCAAGGTGGCAGCATCTAGCCTTGCTTCTGTTAATATTGATGGTCAGGAGCTGAAGTCGATTCCCACTAGAGGCTACACCCTGGAGCTTTCGGCAGGAGGACGTCTCTTCAGTAGTGGTTGCTCTCAGAAGTGGTGGCTCTCACCTAAATTACCCTCATGCCATCTCTTGCTTTCTCTCCTACCAACACAACCCCTTGGCAGCAAATAATTCTTCTAACCAATAGTAGCCAAATCATCAGCATAGTCCTTTATGGGCTCTCCAATTTCTCATAGCTTTGGCTACCTAATAGGTGATTATAAATAAAGCCACAAAGCTCTTTGCAGGAAATTACTGTAATTCCTATGCAAATTTCCACTCAGTACCATCATTTTGGCTGCCCCCTCAATACTTTGCTTGAAGCCAGAAAGTACTCAACCTTCTCTTAATCTCAAAGGGGGATTATTCCCCAAGGAGAACAGAATAGGAAACTACTTACTCTCTTCTGGAAGTATCTGGATTCAGGTAATATAAAGATGGGATGATGTAAAATCTCAGACTCTTCCTTCATGGTGCACAGAAGTGTTTAAACAAATAAAGACCAAATGAAAATCAAAGATATTCCTGAGTAATTCTAAATTGTTATATGAGGGCTCTGCATTGGAAACAAACTCTCCAGCCTTCAATTAATCATCATCCAACAACCACCACTCCCTAGTTTACACCACGTTGAGCAGAGACAAGCCTTCCCTACCGTGCCCTGACCAAATTAAAGACTTATGAGAAAAAGAAAGAGAGAAAAAAAAGATTGTCTCAAGCCACTGATTTAACCGAAAATACAACTGCAACCCCTGAGGGCCTAACTCTCCTCTGCATCTGTCTGTATCACTCATATGTTATTTAACTATTCTGTCTTAGAAATTATTCTTTAATGTGTTTAGAAAATATATTGCCAGTTCAAGGATTGGCTTCTTGGAGACAGGTATTTTGTACTACATTTGTTGAGCTATCTATATTTTCTAGCACAGTGACTTTCTAGTCAGTAGGCACTCAATAAATATTTCTTGGTTAATTAAACCAGAAGCTACATGTTCTATAAAATAAAATAATTTCTTATTGTGCTAGTTCTACAAACATAATATATAGTAGGGGGCAGACATATTCAAACCTACCCAAACACTGAGTATATAAGCAGACTGACATTTATGGTACTAAAGTATTTGCATTATAGAAATGCATATCATCACCAATTCTTCATTCCCCTAAAGTGGTTATTTAATGCTCCACTGGAATTTGATATCCAAATCATGAAATTTATTGAAAAAGTCAAACCACATTAGAGACCCATCACTCAACATAATTTTCTGATTAATGAGTTACAGCACAAATGGAGCAAGTTTGCAGTTAATGAACTACAGATAAATCTATCTGTAAATAATAATTACCTCTAATAACCAAATTATTACAGTTAGACTTTAGGTTTATTCTCTTTGTATTTACATTAATTTGATTCCTTTATCCTAATCAGTTAGGTTTCAGCTAAAGATAATTAGAGAGACATGACTTCCAGATAGAAGTATGAGGAGCTATAGAGACCTGCTCCCCTACAAAACAACTTTAATTGGTGAAAATTATTTTTAAAAACAAGCAACTATTTAAATTCTCTGTAAATTTCCTAAGAGTGTACAGCAAATGAAGAAACATTTATTCAAGAACATTTATGGTCAACCAATCTCTGTCAAAAGTACCAAGAATACACAATGAGGAAAGGAAAGTCTCTTCAATAAATGGTCTTGGTAAGACTGAATAGCCACATGCAAAAAAAAAAAAAAAAATTAGACCCTTGTCTTAAAAATGTTTTTAAAATTTTATAAAGATTAAAATGGATTAAAGACTTGAACGTAAGATCTGAAACTGTGAAACTCCTAGAAGAAAACACAGGGAAAAATTGCTTGACATTGGCCTTGGTAATGATTTTTTAGATAGCATGCCAAAAGCACAGGTGACAAAAGCAAAAATAAATAAGTGGGATGACATTAAACTAAAAAGCTTCTGCACAGCAAAGGAAACAATCAACAAAATGAAAAAGCAGTCTACAGAATGGGAGAAAATATCTGCAAACCATATATCTGATAATGAGTTAACATTCAAAATATATAAGAAACTCACACAATAAAAAAATTAAGAAACCAATCAAAAAATGGGCAAAGGACATAAATAAACATTTTTTTCCCAAAGAAGACATACTAATGACCAACAGGTAGTTCAAAAAGCACTCAGTATCACTAATCACCAGAGAAATGCAAATTAAAATCACAATAAGATACCATCTCACACATGTTAGAATGGCTGTAATCAAAAAGACAAAATATAGCAAGTATTCGAGAGGATGCAGAGAAAAGGGAACACTTGCATACTGTTGGTAGGAGTGTAAAATAGTACAGTCATTATGGAAAACAGTATGGAGACTTCTCAAAAAATTAAAAATAGAACTACCATATGATCCAGCAATCCCACTACTAGTTATATATCCATATAAAATGAAATCAGTTTGTCAAAGAGATATTTGCACTCCCATGTTCACTGCAGCGTAGCCAAGATACAGAAATAAGCCAAGGGTCCACTGACAGATGAATGGATAAAAAAAGTGATATTTATACACACAATAGAACATAATTCAGCCATAAAATAGAAGGGAATCCTGCCATTTGAAACAACATGGATGAACCTGGAGGACATTATACTAAGTGAAATAAGCCAGACACAGAAAGACAATACTTTATGGTATTATTTATATGTGGAATCTAAAAGAGTTAAAATCATAGAAATGGAGAGCAGAATAGTGGTATGAATGTGTTGATTAATTTAATTGTCATCATCATTACACAGTGTATATGAATATGAAATCACCGTATTGTACACCTTGATTATATACAGTCTATATTTGTCAATTAAATATTTTAAAATGTGAAAAAAGAAGAAAAATGATGATCTACTGAATCTTGGTAATAATAGTGAGAGCCTATGTCACTTAAGCCATGATCAACTTCCTACTTTACAATTATCCTTCAGCTCAGTATGATCAACACTCCCATCCAGAGTGGATTTCCTCTTCTCTAAGCTGCCAGTCAAGTGGGACAGTATTTTCCCATGTTGGGCAGCTACTAGCATTTTTATCGCCCCCCTGGCTGCATGTTGCAAAGGCTAGTTTCCAGGCAAATGTGGCCAAGACATCAGGGACTCCCTTTCTCCACCCAGCCCTACTTATAACCCCATTAGATCTACCACAGGTACAGAAGGTTGTTTATACTGGGACCCAATTATCTTCACCCCAGTTTTCTCAGAGGGAGGATATCTATACTGCAAACTAAGAAGACCACAGGCTTCTATCCCTGCTCAGTGCTCTCCTCATAAAACATGATATTCTAAGAGAAGTGGGTATTGTCCCTGCTGTCAGCCCCAGAGGAGTGGCTCAAAGATTTTTCCAGACAGAGAGGCAATTCAAAATAACATAAGTTGTAGAAGCTCTCCCCAGAGAAATTGAATTTATTTGGAACACAGTATAGGAAAGTTCAATCATAACGGAACTCTCAAAGAACAATGGAGACTTTGGTGATAAGCAATAAGAGGAGCCTGGTAGCTCCATGAGAATAACAAGCAGAACAATAAGCCAACTAGATTACCAGAGAGAACCAGGCAAAGAAATAATTGCTAAGATGAGCCCTTCTGGGGTCAGAATGAACCTCAAAGCTTGGCCCTGCCAAGGGGCCCAAATTTAATTGGATCAGACTGTGGAGCAATTTATGCACCAGCACCTTATTTTAAAAAATAACGGGTGTGATACCAACAGAGACAGTTTAACAGTAAGATGAGGAAAAGAGACAAAGAGAGCCCACTAAACCCAGTTATCCTAGAGTGACTGTGCCCATATCCAGGTCTGAACCCTCTCAAGAATGACTGAACCCTCTTAAGGCTTCATACTGCATGGGAAATAGATTTTATTAAAACACTCCAGCCAAAATACTAAATAAATAAGCAAATAACAAGAACAAGCATAAAAGGAGGAAAATCAGTATCCAAAGTTGCTATTGTATAGTATCAAAAATCTCCAGTTTTCAACAACATAGAAATTATGAAACATTCAAAAACACAGGGCAGTATGATCAATACACAGGGGATGAAAAATTAGGTAACAGAAATGGCCTCTAAGAGGACCTAGATGTAAGACTTAACAGACTTCATAGCAGTCACTATAATATGTTCAAAGAACTAAAGGAAACCATATTTAGAAAAGTAAAGGAAGCTATAATGACAATGTTTCATCAAATAGAGATTAAAAATAAAGAGATTGAAGTTAGAAAAATGAACTAAATGAAAATTCTGGAGTTGAAAATACAACTGAAATGAAAAATTCACTGAAGGGACTGAACAGTGTGTTTGAACTGGCAGAAGGATAAATCAATGACCTTGAAGATACATCAATAGAGGTATGCTGTTCAAAATAACAGATCAAACAATGAAGAAAAATGAACAGCACTTTAGAGAAATGTGGGATACCACACAATGGAACTACCAGAGGGAGAGAAGAGAGAGAAAAAAGTAGAAAAAATATCCAATAGAATCATGGCTGAAAACTTTTAAAATTTCATGAGAAACAATAATCTACATATTCAAGAAGTTCAACATATTCCAAATAGGATAAAATCAAAGAGATCTACAGCCAGATACACCATAATTGAAATGTTAAAAGACAAAGACAGAGAAATTCTCGAAAGCAGCAAGAATAAAAATGACTCAACATATACAAGGGAATCCCCACAACCAAATTAATAGCTGACTTTTCATGAAAAACAAGGAAGCCAAAAGGAAGTGGGATGACATATTCAAAGGGGTGAAAGAAAAAACTGTCAGCCAAGAAATTTTTATCCACCACACAATCTTTAAATAATGAAGGCAAGATTATGACATTCCCAGTAAATAAAACTGAGAGAATGTGTTGCTATTAGACTGTCTTACCAGAAATAACAAAGGTAGTTTTTCAGGCTAAAAGCCAGTGACCACAGTAGTGATTTAAATCCACATTAAAAATAAGTACTAATAGAGGTGATTATGTAATTATAAAGACAGTATAAATACATATTTATTTCTTCTCCTTTCTCTTAATTTACAAAGCAACTGTATAAAACAATATGTGTGTGATTATATTTGGGGGCCTATAACATATATAAATTTAATATTTGATCACAACAGCAAAAAGAAGGCAGGTGGAACAAAGCTGTATTATAGTAAGGAAATGATACCATATGCCCACTCAAAACTATAGGAACAGATGAAGAGAACCAGAAATGCCAAATAAAGTAATTAGTATAACAACTTTATAAAATACATGTTTGCTTTCTTTTCCTCTCTCAGCTCCTTTAAAAGATATAAAATTATATTAAGTAATAATTATGGCAATGTATAGTTGGGTTTCTCATACACACACACACACAATGTACAATAGTAATAAAACAAAAAGAGGAAAGAGGCAATAGAATTATTCAGGAGTAACTTTTTTAATATTTCTCTGCAATTGAGTTAGTACAAATCTAGAGTCTGAAAAATTAACATGTATATGGTAATCCCCATGACAACTGCTAAGAAAATAACTCAAAAAACATAAATATAGTGAAATGTTATTAATGCAAAAGAAGGTAGTAAAAGAATAATCAAGCAACAAAAAAGACGTAAGACATATCATTATGGGTTGAATTGTGTCTCCTCAAAATTCATTTATTAATGTTCTAACTCCCAGTACCTCAGAATGTGACTATCTGGAGATGCGGTATTTACAGAAGTAATCAAGTTAAAATGAAGTCCTTGGGGCACCCCCTGGTCTAGTATAACTAGTGTCCGTATAAGAAGGAGAAATTTGAACACACACATAGACAGAAGAGAGGTGATGAATAGACACAGAGAAATGGCCATCTACAAGCCAAGAAGGGAGGCCTGGGTCAGATCCTTCTCTCACAGCTCTTAGAAGTAACCAATCCTACTGACACCTTGATCTTGAACATCTAGCCTCCAGAACCATGAGACAACATATTTCTGTAGGCGCCTGGTTTGTGGCACTTTGTTATGGCATCCCTAGCAAACTAGCACACATAGAGAAAACAAAAAGTAAAATGGCAGATTTAAATTATATGTCAATAATAACATTAGGTGTGAATGTATTAAATGCTTTTATCAAAAGGCGAGATTATCAGACTGAACAAAAAGACAAGACCCAACTATATGCTGCGTACAAGAGATGCACTTTAGATTTAAAGATATAAACAGATTAAAGTAAAATGATTGGAAAAGATATATCTTGCAAACAGTAACCATAAGCTGTAGTGACTTTACTAATATAAAATATATACTTTAAAATATATCTTAATATATTTTAAAATATACTTTAAAATTAAAAATCTTATCAAAGATAAAGAGAGAGATTTTATTATGATAAAAAGGTTAATCCATCAGGAAGCTATGACAATTATAAACATATATGTACCTAAAAATAGAGCCAAAATACATGAAGGAAAAACAGAAATGAAGGAAGAAATACACAATTCAACAATAATAGTTGGAGGTTTTAATACCTCAATTTCAATAATGGATATAACAACTAAGCAGAAGATGAACAAATAAATGAGTTGTACAATACTATAAACCAATTAGACCTAACAGACATCTATAGAATACTCTACCTGACCATCTGACAACTACAGAGTATATATTCTTCACAAGTGCACATGGGCCTTTTCCAGGATGGACAATAAAACAAGTCTCAATAAATTTAAAAGGATTTAAATCATATAAACAACATTCTCCACCCACAATGGAATGAAATTAGAAATCAATAATAGAAATAAATTTTGGAAACTCACAGATGTATTGATATTAAATAACAAGTTCTAAACATGCAATAGGTCAAAGAAGAATCCACAAGGAAAATTAGAAAATACTTTGAAGTGATGAAAATTAAGACACAATATAGCAAAATGTATGAATGCAGGCAAAGTAGTTCTTAGAAGAAAATTTATAACCTATATTAAAGAGAAAAATCTCAAATCAATAACCTAACCTTACCCTGTAAGACACTGTAAGAAAAAGAGTGCAATAACTGTAAAATAAGCAGAAAGAAGGAAATAATAAAGATTACAGTAGACATTAATAAAATATAGATTAGAAAAACAATAGAGAAAATCAACAAAACCAAAATGTTCTTAAAAGATCAACAAAATCTCTAGCTAAACTTACTATCAAAAATCAGAGAGAAGACTCATGTTACTATAGTCAGGAATGAAAGAAAGGACATAACTAGCAACCTTACAGAAATTAAAAGAATGTAAGAAAATACTATGAACAATTACATGCCAAAAAATTAGATAATATAAATGAAATGAAAAAGTTCCTAGAAAGATACAAACTACCAAAAGTGATAAAGAAGAAATAGAAAATCTGAATAAACTTATAAAAAGTAAATAGATTAATTAGTAATAATAATTTTAAAAAGGTATACAAAAAGAAAATCCCAAGACCAGATGGCTTCAGTGGTGAATTATATTGAACATTTAAAGAAGCATTAGTACTGATACTTCATGAACTCTTCCAAAAAATAGAAGAGGAGAGAATAATACTCAACTTATTTTATGAAATCAGTATAACCCTGATACCAAAACTGGACAAAGACATCACAAGAAAAGAAAACTACAGGCCAATATCTCTTATGAATATAGACAAAAATATCTTTGACAAAATTTAGCAAACCAAATTGAGCAACATGTAAAAAAGATAGCATGTCATGACCAAGATATGCAAATGATTGTACAACATGACCAAGTGGGATTTACTCCAGGAATGAAAGATTAATTCAACATCCCCAAATAAATTAATATAATACACATATTAACAGAATAAATGATTTTAAAAACACATGACCATCTCAATAATGCTGAAAAAGAATTTAATAACATAAAACACCCTTTCATGATAAAAAAAAAAAAAAACTAACAAGGAATAGAAGAGAATATCCTCAATCTGAAAAAAGGATGCTTATGAAAAACCTATCATCCTTAAAAGGGAAAATCTAGATGCTTTCTCTCCTAAGATCAGGAATAAGACAAAAATGACTGTCTTAGTCTCACCACTTCTGTGCACTATTATACTGGAAGTTCTAGCCAGGGCAATTAAATAAGAAAATGAAACAAAAGGCATCAGATTATAAAGGAGGAAGTAAAACTATCTGTTTGCAGATGATGCGATCATGTTATAGAAAATCCAAAAGAGTCTGCTAAAAACTATTAGAACTAATAAATGAGTTGAGCAAGGTTGCAGGGTGTAATATCAATATACAAAATCAACTGTATTTCTCTGCAATAGCAATGAATAATCCAAAAAATAAAATTAAAAAATAATTGCACATATAAGGATATCAAAAAGAATAAAATACTTATAAATAAATTTCACAAAAGAAGTGTAAAACTTATACTCTGAAAATGACAAAACACTGCTGAAAGAAATTAAAGAAGACCTAATTAAATGGAAAGACATCCTGTGTTCATGCATTGGAAGAATTAAGATGGCAATACTCTGCAAATTAATATATGGATTCAACACAATCCCTATCAAATTCAAACTGACTTCTTCACAGAAATTGAAATGTGGGTCCTAAAATTCATAAGAAATTTAAGGGACCCAGAATAGCAAAAACAATCTTGAAAAAGAAGAAAAAAATTGGAAGACTCTCCCTTTCCAATTTTAAAAGTTACTACAAAGCTACAGTATTCAAGACAGTGTGATACTATCATAAAGATAGATATATAGATCTACTCTTATGTCTATGAATAGAATTTAGAGTCAAGATTTTACCCTTACATTATGGTCAACTGATTTTCAACAAGAGTGACAAGACAATTTAATGGAGGAAAGAGTACTCTGTTTGACAAATGGTTCTGGGACAACTGGGTATCCATATGCACAAGAATGAAATGAAATCCCTACCTCACATCATATACAAAAATTAACTCAAAATGGATCAACAGACTAAATGTAAGAACTAAAAATAGAAAACACTTAGAAGAAATTATAGGCATTAATCATCATGACCTTGAATTAGACAATGATTTCTTAGATATAATACCAAAAGCTCAAGCAAAGAGAGAAAAAATAGGTAAATTGGACTTTACCAAAATCAAAAGTTTTTGTGCTACCACGAATACCATTAACAAAGTTAAAAGACAATCCACTAAGTAGCAGAAAATGTTTTGCAAATCATATATCTAATAAGGGATAAAGAGCTCTTAATGACTCAATAATAAAATAAAAACAACCCAATGAAAATTCGGCAAAGGATCTGAATAGAAATTTTTCTTAAGAAGATATACAAATGGCCTATAAGCACATGAAAATATACTTGACACAATTTGTCATCAGAGAAATGCAAATCAAAACAACAATGAGATATCACTTCACACCGTTATAATTAAAAAGACATTTTAAAAAGTGTTGATGAAGTTAGAACCCTAATACACTGCTGATAGGAATATAACATGGTAAGTCCATTTTGGCAAACAGTATGGCAGTTTCTAAAAAGGTTAAAGATGGAGTTATAATTATACACAGCAATTTGACTCCTAGGTATATATCCAAGAGAAATGAAAACATATTTTTACACAATCACTTGTACATGAATGTTCATAGCAGCATTATTCATAATAGCTAAAAAGTGCAAATAACCCAAATGTCCATTGACTAATAAATGAATGAATAAAATATTGTATACTTATACAATGGAATGCTATTCAGCCATAAACAGGAATGGAATACTATACATGCTACAACATGGATGAACCTTGAAAACATCATGTTAAATGAAAGAAGCCAATCACAAAGGACCACATATTGTATGATTTTATTTATATAAAATGTCCAGATTAGGCAAATCTATGGAGACAGAAATCTGGGAAACTTGGAGATAAATGGGGAGTGACTGCAAATGGGTATGGGTTTGTTTTTTGTTTTTTAGAGGTAATGAAAATGACCAAAAATTGATTATGGTGAGGGTTGTACAACTCTGTGAACATACTAAAAAATCATTGACTTCTATTCTTTAAAGAGATGAACTGTATGGTGTATGAATTATATAAATAAAACTGTGGAAGCTCAATGTAGCTGTTATATATAAAAATAAAAGATAATTGGGACATGTTTAATTTATATGAAATATGTGCATTCCTGCTTTGAAGTTACTAAAATGTCCCAGAAACCAGCACACTATTCCCTACTGCTCTGGGCCTCTCTGGAAAAATGGTTCATGGCAGGAAAGTCTATTTTTAGCCTTAAGTAATTAATTAGAAGAGGAGCTAAAATCAGACCATGGTCCATTCTCTCACTCTTAGTGAAATGGGAACTGGCACAAGGTCAGCCACTGAGAGTGAGCACTGAATTTTAGAGCAAGAGGGAATTTTAGAGACTATCTAAGGAGTGCCACATAGAAGACTTTTGGTATCAGTGTGGGGTCTCCCATAGCAGACTTTGATACACAGACTTGGGTTCAGGTGGTTTACTTGGGTGGTTCTCCCAGGAAACACAAGTGAGAAGTAGGGAAAGCAAGACACAGAAAGGAGAAAACGCAATAAAAGGTGCAGTAAAACATGGGTTACAATATAGACACTTGCAGCTCAATTCTGCTGAAGATGCTTTGAAAAGACATTTAGAATACGGCTCAGGATTGCCCATAGGAGTAGAGAGACTGAGGCATGTATTTGCCCGCTTGCATCCCCCCCCTGGCTGGGGACTGCCTCTGGAGGCATTAACTCTCCCACACTTCCGGGGTGTGTCTACTTGCCATAGAACAAGCTTCTGCTGAAGAACTCCTGCAGGCTTAGAAAAAGAGAGATGGAGATGACTGAGGGAGGAGCTGGCAGCTTTCTGGGACTGGCACTACAACTGCAAGTGAGCAGAGGTGGGCTGTGGGAATATAGGATGGGGAAGCAACATCTACTACAATGCTTATGGTTTGATAGAAATAGGGGAGGCATCGCCACCATTTCCCTGGCTCAGAAGGCAATTTCCCACTGGCCTTTCCTGCTCCACCTTGATCTGAAGGCAAATTTCCCTTCGTTATCATGCCCTCCCCCAAAGTGACCAAGTCTGTTTTTGTTCTGCAGGGCTTATGCTTGTCTAGGATCTTTACACTAGCAGCTTGTCTACAGGAGATGGGTCCATCTGGAACAGCGGAGGGGTTTAGGCAGAATCTCATGGACAACAACAAACATCACTTCTATCCAGATGCTCAATGTCCTACGGGTTAGTCACTGGAAGCTTGTAGGACACACACAGAAGGGGGACGTAGTGGCTTGATGCAGAGTCATCTTATAGCTTCTCGGTGCCTTAAGGGTATCTTCTTCCCTACTCCAGCTCTCAGTTTCTCCCTCTTTTTTCCTTACTGTGACTCTTAGTTGCCAAGAGAACTCATTCTTCTCCCTGAAATCCAGTGTCTCTGTACATTACACCCATTTGTTAGTGGTAAAACAGTTTAATAACATAGATTAATACTTGAATCTATACATGTTGCCTGTCAAGATTAGAAATGTCAGGTTAAAGAAAGCCAAACAGATTTCCTTAGAATAGGACTTTCCTGAGCATTTAATATGCTCATGAGCCTTGATTATCCTCTAGGAGATGTTTAAAGTTCACAGTATTTTCTGCATCTACTTGACCAGAGAAGTTTTTAATGAAGCATCTCATGAAACTAATATTCTGTAGAACATACTTGGAGGAACACTGCTGTAGTCCACTCCATTCATTTTATTAATGAGAGAATCAAGGTGCAGAGAGGTGAAGTGCCTTGCTCAGTCTTGCTATATGTTATTGATGGAGCCAGAATTTGAAGCGCGATCTCCTGCCTCTCAGGTGCCCTTTGCTCAGTTGCAGCAAACAATCACGGGTTTGCCTTGTGATGGGTAGCTTGTGAATTGTCCTTTCTGTTGTTGGTGCATTGGAGGAGTGTCATCCTCCTTCCATATCAAAACCAGATAAATGAAAATGTTTATAAACATTCCAGTGTCAGCTAGTAGGAGAAGCAGCTAAATAAAGGCAAGGGGGAAATGACTTAAACCCCAGGCATGTTGGGTGTGACAGAGGCAGCCAGCTTTCTAGCAAAACTTCATGCTCCCCGACCTCACGTACGTAGGCAGGAATGTAACTGTGCAGCCAGGCATGGCCGCGTGGCAAGTTCTTGCTAATGAATGTGCAGGTGGGGTTTTTAAGCAATAAGGATACTTTCTCCACTCTCTCTTGCCCCTTCTACAGATGATACCGAAAACTCTGAGGCCCTAGGGAGTAGCAAAGCCATGCAACAGAAGGAGGCCTGCTTCCTGAACCCACATGTGGAGGAAAGCCACTCACTAGCCAGGGAGGACTCTTACATGAGCAAGAAATAAGCTTCTATTGTGTTAAACCACTGAAGTTCTGGGTTTGACAACAACAGTACACACTGCCCTTGTTAAGGTACTGGGAGGAGGGAGAGAATATGGGGCACAAGAAGAGATGAGGGATGTCACAAAGTATGTACGGGTTGCTGGATTAAAAGTTTGGGGACACAGCCATGCCATCTGAACTGGGAAAGAACCTGGAACAGAACAGATCGGCCCTTATTCTCAGGGACTGTGGGGCCCAGCAGACACAGCGTCCCTGACACCATGCCCTCCCTCACCCTACCTTCGTCCAACTGCTAAATCACAGTGCCTCACCGTACTAAGCATTCGTCCTAGTATCTATTAATACTTCTCTCTGTTCCCGCTGCCAGGACCCCGGGCTGAGTCATTTTCATCTTTTGGCTCTAACTAGTCCTATGTTCTGTTAGCCGCCCCCCTGCCTCGCCCCTCACAGATCCATTCTCTATGCTGTTGCTAAAATCATCTTTCTAACACACACTCGTCTTTATGACCCCGTCCCCAACTCCTGGGTTGAAGCCCTTCAATTAATTCTCCATGTGATTACAACAGAGTCCACGCTCTTTTGTAGGACACACATGGCCCTCCCTGCAGGACACGGCCTCTGTTTCAGCTCTCACCTCTCCTGTCCTGAGACTCTATACTTCAGCGGGAAGTTAATATTCTCTGGGCTCCCTGACTGGGTCACACCTCTCTTTCCTCTTATCCGTCATGTAAGATACTCCCACTTCCTGAACTGTCCTCCCCGTCTCCACATCCCTGTTTCCTCCTTTCCCACTCAACTCAGTTGACTCCCACGCAACCTAGCTGGCATCTTTTCTGGGAAGATTTCTTTGACTCCCTCAGACTCGCATAGCTTATTTTCTGTCTGTCCTTAGTACCCTGTTCATGTCCCCATCGAAGGGCTTTCATACTCTCCTCTCTAGTTGTTTGTCTATCAGTATCTTCTGTTAGACTGATGCTTGGAGGCAGAAACACCTCATTCACCATTGAATCTGGGTATTTCACGGTGTTGGGCACAGAACAGGTGCTCTGTACATTTTTTTCTTTTTGTCCGGGTGGGTGATAGGGATTGATACCTATTTGGTCCAAGCCTAAAAAAAGAAAAAGTTGTACATTGGGAAATAAACAATGTAGGTTAACGATTAGTGAAAACAGGATCACATTGTTTTCATACACCGATTTATTAAACTCTGCTCCATAAACGTCTTTTAACATGATTTTCCAAAGTTGCCGTGTTTGGCTTAAAGGATTTGATTCACCAATTGCTTAATTGTTTATCTATTAATATGTGAGTAGACAAACCAGTACATTTCACTGTCATTCTCTGCAAGCCAGCACTTGGAGAAACCTGATTGTTTGGTCAGGAGGAATGAAGCACACATGGGGTTAAGACCTTGGCTCTGGCGTCAAAGTTGTCTGGGTTGAATCTGGCCATAAGATTTATTGGCCATGTGACCTCAGGCAATGAAATAATGTTTCCAAAGTCCTTAGCAGACTGCCTGGTACATAATAAGAGCTTAACAGCAGTAATGATTAATGTTATATTCTCCACAAAAATTAATATTAATTCTATCATTGTCCTGCCCTAAATTGTTGTTAGACCATGACTAAGGCATCACCAGGAGGTTTGTACACTGTGTGCAGGAAAAGTAACCAAGAAAGACCAGCCTTATGAGGTCATCAGGGAAAACGTGATGCTTCTCATTGGACAGCCAAGAAAACCCACATGCAGCGAGGTTAGGAGACCTGCTCCTAGTCACGTAGCTAGAAAGGGCAGAGCTGGGACTTAAACCAGAACTTCTGATTCCAAAGCCAGTTCTCTTTCCACTGTCCTGCATGGCCTCTGGGCATTAGCATTGCCAGGTCCCACAGGCTTCCAAATTTGTAAGATCAAGTATGCACACTGGGACTGCCTGTTCCCCAGTCTCCATTCATAGGTACTTAGGATGGTGGGCCCGTGGGGCATTCTGCATAGCTTCAGAGCTCTCGGATGTGGCTCCCCTCTCCAAGCTGTCCTCTCTGCCCAGGAAACAGACTGGATCTGTGAGGCCAAAGTATCCTTTCACAGAATTGCCTCTGCATCTCCCCCCAGGACTGGGCTGGGATTGCTATCTACCCTTTACACTCCAGAAGCCCAGAGATCCCAGGGCCCTTATGCTTCTTGGTAGGCATGTACCGTGGAAACTGAATACACTCACCACTTGAATGAACATCAGGGTGTGCTAAATCTCTGTGTATGGTTCTCAGGGCAAACGGCAAAAGTGGATAACACTCACAGTACTTAGAAAGTCATAGACTGTCCAAGCTTCATAGGACCTGAGGCCTCATCTAGTCTTGACTATTTATTTTGCAGAGGAGGAAATCTGGGCATAGAAATGGGCAGGAATAAATATCCAGGCTTTGATGGTAGTGGTTGAGGGCTGTGTCCTGGGTCCCATTCCATGACCTTTCCATCATATCCATATATATCTTTCCAGAACATTATCATACTTGGATACCCCTTACGGAGGAGACCAACTGCCTCAGACATGGAAACCTGCTTAGGACATTTGACATCACCCTGGAGAGCCATTTGACACGGGCCAATGTGAGTGACCAGGGACATCTCCTAAAGATGGGATGGTTTGCTGGGGGCAGGAGAGGGAGGCTCCCAGTCCTTGGAGACTTTGTGTAATAGGAGCCTTAAGAGAGGCCATATAGCAATGCGGACAGTTCTAGATCTGTCTCAAGAATGGTGCTCATCATTGGTTCTCCAGCATATGGGGAAACGTGCTACAGAGGTGAGACATTCATTAAGGACCTTGAGTTGAGCCAAAATGCCAGAATCAGGAGAGTGGCTCGGGCATCTAGTTGCAGGGTTAGCTCTTGAGTGGGATCAGAGAATGAATATTGCCCAGGCAGCTAATCTACCATTACCTAGCCTAGTGCTTCTCTGGAGGTGGAGGTAAAGAGATCAAGCTGGGTTTATCAGCTCCTGGGAGCTTTGATGTCTTCAAAATCTTATAGGATATTGAAGTCTCAGAACCTCCCAGGGGGTTTCTGAACCAGAATTTGCTCCAGTCGGACAGACAGGGAACGTATCAATGTCCTCTCTTCTCTAACCCCCACCCCATCTTCTGGCCTTCTACTCTCAGTCCTAAATCAGGAATAGGCACTTGCAGTATGGAAAGGCAGTATGGCAATGTCAGTGCCGTGCCAGAGGGCTAAAGGAGGTCTTTCCATAGCAAGGACAACTCACAGACAGTGGAGGGCTGAAAGTGGATCAAATGGGGGAAATTGCTTGTGAGCATACTAAATTCCACCCCATTTAAGGCAGGAGACAGTATCTCTTTATTCTTAAGCCTCCATTATCCTCCTTGGCATCCAGTACATGGAAGAGACCCAATAAACATCGGATGAATGACTAGGTAAATGAATGAATGAAAGAATAAAATGAGTGTTTGAGTTAACGAGTAGATGAGTGAACTATCTAGGCTAGAGAATGATGGCTGAAAAACACAAGGGAATTGCAAAACCTTGATAGTGCATGCATAAATTGGCATGAATTCTATGACGGAGAAAGAAGTTCATCTGTTCATATAATTCCCGTCTATACAGTATTTCTTTTCTGCTCTTTTCTGAAATCTGCAAAACAAGAAACCTTTCAATTAACTGTTTTATTCTCTGAATATTTAAAATAACTTTTTGGTATTACTGCTTTCATTTCTCTAGCTAGTTGAATATTTGTTCCAAATGAGTTACTTTTCACTTATACTCTCTCAGTGTCCTCTGTGTAGTCAGTCGCTGCCTGGCTTTGTCACCACCATAGTCATTAACACCCTGGTATGAAAGAGGCAAACAGAAATGAGATAGTAAAGTGGTAAAGAGAGGGTTCTAGAGGCAGACAGCCCTGTTATCCATTTAACAGAGTGACTTTGCACAAGTTACTTAGCCTCTGGATCATAATGAAATTTACCTGTGAGTATGATTCTGTGTAATCCTGTAAGGAAAGTACTTTGCCTTGTGTTTAGCAGGGTGAATACTCAATAAATTGTAGTTGTTGGTATCATTATATTGTACTGTTATACTGTTGTATTACATTACATCATATAACATCATATCATTATCGATCATACCATATTCTACATAGTAGTGTGATGACGATTGTGACCTTGTGAACCAGTGTTTATGGATGTGCTGACCAAAGTCACATTCTCCGTAGAATTCTCTAATCACTTACTTAACTTTCTGCCCCAAACTCAGATTACCCATTATCACTCCCTTATGTACACCCTGAAAGGAGAACCCAGTGCTCTTTAAGGAGAAAAATCGATTTGTTCTTCTTCTGAAACAACATTCAGCTACACCCGTGGCTGGGCTATCCTGGCTTTCCCGAAATGTGTCCGCCTTCTTCCCATGCAGGAAAGGCCATCTGGGTTCAGAGTCCTGATGTGAGGCTGTGTTTGAGGAAGGAAAATCACTCCAGATCTCATTTGTTGACCTGACTTTCACCCTTCCCCTCCAGCATTCCACACTCCCACTCACAAAAACAAGCTGAATTTTAAAGTTGGTTGGAATTGTGAAAGCTTAAGGTTATTAGAGCTCAAGGGTAGGGCCAGAGCTGAGTCTGACAGCTTATTTTACTCTCTGCCCTAAGGATACGGCAGTGTCAGGGAAAGGCCAGAGTTTTCTAGCAGCCTCGGGCTGTTGGCCTTATGCTAGGGAAGGGATGTGGAGATGAAGACATGGCATCAAGTTAGGGAAAATAAGGTACATTGACTCACACAACTCCACACTCAACCCTGTGGCAAACACTGTTGGCTAACTTCTTCTCTTCTCTTCTTTTCATCTTTTTCTTTAGGTTATGGGATCCCAATTTTTTAGGAGGTGGCAACATGCTCAAGGAAGATGGAGCCCTTCCCCCAGCCTGAGAGGATGAAGCATAACTGGCTTATGCCAAACATGACAATCCCATTCCCCTTATCCCAAGACTGTTTTGGGAGTAGATAACTGGCCCAGTCCTGACTAATGAGACCAAAGGGGCGATCTATGGGTCAGTTCCTCTCAGAAGATTTTTGTTTTCTGCTATAAAGAGAAACAGCAAGTTTCTTCCTACTTGACTTAAATGCAATTGTATGAAAATATGGTGCTTAGAGCTACAGCAGCCATTTTGTGACCATGAGGCAACAAACCAAGGGCAAAGGATAGCATAGTGAAAAGACAGAGTATGGGGTATTATCATTGAACTGCTGGACCAATCTGAAATCATCTGCTTCTAGATGTTCATGATTTGTGAGATGATTAAAACTCTTTATTGTTTTAGCCACTATTTCTTTTCTGTTACTTGCAACCAAAGACATGTGATACAAACTCTATCCAACTTGTGTTGTAATTTTATCTGTTTTCATGTCTGTAGGTTCTATCTTACTGATTTTTGTATTCCTAGCACTGAATATAAATCTAGAACTTAATAAGGCTTCAACAAATGCCTGTTTAAAATGGTGTTAAGTGATAAAAACTTCTGAAGTTGCTGAACTATGAAGATCAGGATCTGGAACAAAAGAATGATTGAGAAGGACTATGAGAAATGACTGGTATAATGACTATTGCTAAGAAATAGCTCTTAAGAATTCCCAGAAATTCCCATCAGCCACATTTAGAGCTGATTCTCTGAATGTTTCTGAGCCCAAATCAGTGTACATAATCAATGAAATAGTTCAAGTGGCATTGCCCTAGAATATCTAGGACATGTGTTTTATACATTTAATAAGCATTTATTTAACATCTCTTATTTACCAGGCACTTATTATTCATTGGGGATGGAAGATGAATAACCACACAGCCTCTATCCTTGAAAACCTCACAGTGACAAAACAGGGTTAATGGCCTAAGTAGAGGCACTTACAAGTCTTAAACCTAGTCCTCTTAGCATAACATGGATGGCACCACTGAGTTAATTAAGAAAAACAAATTCCTAGGCCTATATCTTTGATGGAAATGGTGTCCCTGAAAACTTCTCGAGCTTGGTCTTCCCCAGCTGAGTTTGCTGTGGGAGGTGATGTTCTGCTGCCATCACTCATGGTCCCAAATACTTGCCCCATATTCTCCAGATGTACCCTGTGCTCAGAGCACTCCCTCCGCATGGTTTACTCAGAACAGCTATGTCGAGGGAAAAACAAGTTGGATAATTGGATGAAGATTTGGGGGATCAGTTTTTGTGTGGGAGGATTATGAGTGCTGCCTTGCTTTCCTGTGAATCAGCAAATAAAAAGGAGAACCCATTGTCCTTCTTAGCTCGCTATGACTTCTGAACAAGGCCAGAGCTCTTGTGCTCAGCATCTCTGGTGCATCAGCCTCCAGGCTGTATCTCAGTTGCACATGAAATACAAGTGCACAAAGACACCAAAATTAAGAATTATTAATTTCCCCACTGGTCTGCCTTTTGCAGAAATTTCCACGACTGATTTTTCTATCCCTCCTTCCTAATGTCGGAGCCTTCCTGCCCTGCCTGACACATCTCCCCTGACCCTCTTCTGCTCTCTGGTCATCAAGCTAGTTGCCCCAGTTGTATTTTTTTCTTGGAGATGCATGGATTCCAGAGCCAACTGTTTGGGAATGAATCTCATCTCCTCCACTTAGCTGTGGGATTCAAGCTACTCCTACTCCCTGTGGCTCAGTGAATGCACGTGTAAAACGGAGATTTACCACCTTTCCTACCAGAATTATCATCGTGGGCTTTCCACTTAGCAGCTTACATCACTGACACCCCTTAGCTCTCCTCTTGCTGTAACTGTTCACCATGCAGACTCACCTTTGTGGAACCACATTTCAGACTCATTCTGCTTCTGGGTGTACGTACTTCATTAAAAGTCATCAAGCTGTGTACTTACTATTGGTGTCCTTTTTCTGTTTATTTGTTGCACTTCAATAAAATATTTACTTAAAATTTTTACATTTATGTTAAACCCACTGAGCCAGACAGGGCTTACTTTTTCACTCTACTCTTTTGTAACCCTCTCTCTAATTCAAAGGAGTATACGTGCATACATATTTATTTTAGAAAGATACCATAAAACATCAAAATTTAAAAATTAAAAATGATCCATTTCCATTTCTGGCGCTCAGAGACAGTCACTGCTAAAATTTTGAAGGTGCGTATTTTTTTTTTTACAGTAAAAAAATGAAATCATGTATTAATAATGTTTTATAACCTTTTTGATGTAATCTACCTGTAAATTCAAGAGTATTATTTTTAAAGGCTGCATTCTATTCCATTGAATGGCTATCACACAATTAATTAACCAATCCCTATCTTTGGAGAAATAGATGGTTCCAAAATTTAGCCATGCTGCTATGAACAGCTCCGGAGCTAAATCATTGCATTGCACTGGGGTTTCAGTCAACTCAAATTTCAATTATTCGCACCACTCCTTCCAGCCTCCTTTAGGCTTCTTGGTCTTGAGGGAATTCAGGATGATTTTATTATGCACTACATCTTCTGGACTTTTCTTCTGAAAGATTTATGTTTCACTGAAACAAATAATGGGTTTGATAGAGCTATTTTCAATGATATGGTGGGAAGGAACATAGGCACTTTGAGTCACAAAACCCATTTGCTGGAGTGGGTGGGCACAGGGGACCTCAGGCTTTCAGACCTCTGCTACACGGGAGCCCTGCTGTGACTTACAGTGGTGCTTGCTGCCTGTGTGCTACTTGCATTGTTTCTATGGTGCTAATGACTGCAAATTGCTAATGGCTGTGAAAAGCTAATTGTTGTGCAAGGTGTTTCTCTCCCAATTGCCAGGGGAGTACACAGTCACGGCTAAACAGAGACTCATTAGCGCCCCTGACACAGTCATCTGGGGAATCCTCCCAGCAACCTGGCAAATAACCAAGCCTCCCCCGACCCACAGCCAGGAGGCTTTGTGCCTGGCCAGCAACAAAAACACGAGGAAGGCAGGATGTAGAAAGCACTTCCTAGGGAAAACAAAGAAAGCAGGATGGTGTGTGTTGCGTTTCAGGTGGAGAACTGAAGAAGTGGAAAGGACATGGTCTTTGTAGGCAATGTAGTAGCTGAAATGTGCTCAGCACTAGGCTGGGTGCTTCCTGGCTTTTTCTCTTTTAATCACCCCCATTTTTCAGAGGAGAACATTGAGGCTCAGAGAATGACTAATTTCCCCCAAATCTATTTTGCTCCAGAGACCAGATTCTAAAGCATCACATAAAAGTACTTCTTGAAAACTAGTGGCCATCCTTCAGGCCTTGCTGTGGTGTCTGTGTGTGTTTATATGAGAAGAGAAAAAAATTAGAAGACTAAATTTAATTCATTATGTTCCATGATTAACTCATGAAAGGTGGGCTGGTTAAAAACAAACCACCAACAAGCCCATGTTGGCTGAATGTTCCTTTCTTCTGGATCCCTTTTAATAAGGTGCAATGCCTCCCTCTGCTTCCACTGCAGTCCTGTATTCTAAGCCATGCACTCAAAAAAGTCTGTTTGGTTGATTACCTATTGTATACCAGTCCTTTGACTTGAATTTAACAATCTATCTGATAAGGCAAACTTAGGCACAGTACTGCTTGTTTGAATTCATAGTGCTGCAAGTTTTTCCGACTTCTTTATTGGTTCATTAGAATTATTCAGCTGGAGGTATAAGTTTCAGAACCACCTCCTCCCTCCCCACTCCACATTCTTTAAATGTGTCTTTCGACCTATGCCTTCCTTTTCCCAAGCACTACAATCATTTGCTGCTTTGTGCTAGTAATTTCACACACAGAATTGTGTTTCCAATTCTTTATGGCTTTCTCAAAAAGAAATTGAATCGACAGCAATAGAAATGGATGGAGAAGCTATGTCCGGAATTGACATGAGACTGTTTGCTCGAGTTCATCCTACACACTCCTTGAAAAACAAAGCGGAGGGGCCAGTCCTTTGGGAATGGCAGTCAGCTGACGCAGGACCGAGAAAAGCAAAACACTGCCATTTACAGTTGCAGGAAAAGTTGCCTGGGCAACGCAGAGACTCGGGGGATGAAGAACTGGCCTCACCTGCCATCCTTCCTGTTCTTTCTCCTGCCTCATTAGCTTAACAGAGATAGCAGGTGCCTTTATTGGCTTGACAATTAACAGGGCAAAGAACTGGCATTAAAGTTAATGTTAAACTCTCAACCGACTCAATCGGATCAATAATGAGATTTGTTATGAGCAAGAAATTTAACAACAGAGGAGTCCATGTTATTTCTGACTCCTCAGGAAGGGACATGTGCTGCTTGTGGCTGACAAACGAGTCCTGACATAATTATTGCAAGCAGGTGATTTAGTGCAGTAAGCGAGCTTGATGCAAATGATGTAATCTGAGAGTTAAGAGGGAAAGCAAAGGGGCAGGCTCCTGAACTGGTAAGAAAATGGTCCCTCCAGACATTCAATCCCATTTGGTTCTCTCCGGTCTCAGCATAGGATGGGTTACGTCAACTCAGGTTGACCACAGAACAGCCTCTATCATTCCTGTTGGTCATCATGGGCCAGAGCAAAGTGAGGACAGCCTATTTCCAGTGTTGCTATGCTGACAATTGCCAACAGCTGTCACTCCCTGCTTGCAAGGACAGGCCTATCATGTGAGAAGGACCCTCCCTTGCTTGCACGTGGGAAATGGAAGGCCCTCCTCCATCAGCTGAGCTCACAGCCAGCGTAGGAGCTACAGTTTGCAACTGACTTCAGTAAGCTGAATACATCTTTGTGGTTTCTTCTTGCTCGAGTCTGGGATGAGGCCAAAGACAGTCATGATTCCTGGAAGAACAACCTCCTCCTCTTGTGTGAATGAGAACCATTTAGGAGACCACCAATGGTAATCTCTTCCGTCAAATCTGTTCCCCTGAATTTCTCTTCTTGGTGAAAGTTTCTACTCACCATCATTTGCCTAAGCCAGAAACTCAGGACTCACTCAACACTTCTTTTCCCTTCACTACAGCTATTCAATTTCCATGTCCAGTAGTTCCTACCTTTTTAATATTCCTTGCATTTTCTCTTCTCCATTCTCACTTGTTCTTCCCTTGCTCAGGATGCTATCTTTTCTTGCTTAAATCACTCACTAGTTACCTGAAGGTCTCCCTGCCCCCAGGCTGGTCACTCTCTATGCTACAGCATGATTTTTTAAAAAATCCAAATCTGATCATGTCACTTCACTGTTAAAAAATATTTGGCAATCTTCCAAAGCTTTAGGGATAAAGCTCAAAATCTTTAGCATAAGCAAAATGTAAAGAGCAGACATTTGACAAAACCCATCTTGTTATAGTAGGGTGTAGAAGTCCCTGAACCACAGGCAAATGTCTACTATTACCTTCTTGAGATGGTAGGAGAACAGGGAAGAGCTACTCAGGTGCTAGCTATGTGATTAGACATAAGGATTGGGTTCTACAGGGCCAAAGCTAGGATGAGAAGTTTCTATCCTAGTAGGGTTATATTATGGACTGAATACTTGTGTCTGCCCCCAAACTCACATGTTGAAATTTTGATGCCCAATGTGATGATAGGAGGAGATGGGGGTCTTTGGGCAGTAATTAGGTCATGAGTGTGCAGCCTCATGAATGGGATCAGTGCCTTTATAAAAGGGACCTCAGAGAGCTCTCTTACTCTCTTTCTACCATGTAAGCTTACAAGAAGTCAGCTGTCTGCAACCCAGAAGAGGGCTCTCAGCACAACCCAACTATGCTGGCACCTTGATCCTGGATTTCCAGCCTCCAGAATGGTAAGAAACTAATTTTGTTGTTTATAAGCCATCCAGTTTATATTTTGTTATAACAGTCTGAACTAAGACAAGTTTCAAATAAGATACAGGATGAATAGTTAAGCTTGAATTTCAGAAAAATAATGAATAATTTTTTAGATTATGCTCCATACCATATTTGTTTATCTGGAGCCCAAATTTAACTGGGTATTCTGTTTTTTAATTTGCTGATTCTGGAAACCTGATATCATAGCACTGAGGATGGGGTAGACGATGAGGGTGAGGGAACATCCCAGGAGAGTCAGTAGGAGAAATCTAAGGTCCAATATAAGGAAAAGGACTGTTAGTTAAATATGATAGATAAACACACAGGCCAATGTCAACTCTATCCAGAAAAGTCTCCAAAATAATAGAAAATGAAAATAAAATCCATAAATTATGAATAAAATGGGAATAGAATATGACAATAGATGACAGGTTTCAAAAAATTTTGGATTTTTTGAATCCAAACATAATATATCAATGATAAGTGGTCTAGCATAATGGAGAAAGATTAAAGAGGGGAGAAGTTGCTTAAGCTGCAAAAATCTGCAAAGGGGCACCGGGACCCTCAAATAAATTGAGGTGAGGAGGGATTAGTTGAGCATCTATATAAGAAGTGGGTGGTACCCAGATGCCTTCACTATGCTAGACTCAGAAGTGAGAGGTTTGCTGGGGAATATGAACCTGAGAGGTCCCAGAGTTAAGCACACCAGGCACAGAATAGAATGGAATATCATGCTAAAAACTAAGTAATTAAGTAAAAATAATCCACATTATAAATGCTGAGATCCCCATTCAGATCCTTCTCCTGCTGCATTTTCAGATTGCTGACATCCTAGCTTAAGGATGATATTTGCAAGCAATTCACCAGCAAAATTACTGGGTCCCCAACTGATCAAACCAGCCCTGTCGGTGCTTACAGACCATCCATTCAGTTTCCTAGTGACACATTCTTAGCCAAGACAGCCAGGGATGGCTGATATTTAAGGAAAATCTCCTAAAATGGGAGAGAGACCCTTAAATAAACAGAAAAAGATAAAAGGTACTTAGAGAAAAGAATGGTCATATAAGAAAATTTCAAAAAATTATTATTCTCAGAGAAATAATATAACATTTTGCATCAATGAAACAATAATAGCATGCTATTTTTTGAAAAGGACATTCAAAGCAAGAAATAACAAATAGAGACTAAATTTAACAGAAATAAAATACTTAGTAAAATAATTGGAAGACAAAGTTAAAAAAAAAAACACAGAAAGACAAATGATCAAAGAGGTGGATAATAAGAGAAGACATAAAATTAGAGTAGCAATACAGAAGATCAAACATTTACCCAATAGAAATTCCAGAAAGGGAGAAGAGAGAAAAAGGAGAGGAGGAAATTATTAGAGAAATAAAACAAGAACATGAATATCATTTTTGAAAGGGTCCATCAAGGGCTCAAAACTATGAATTAAATCATAGCACAGACATATGAATGCACTTAATGCCACTGACCTGTACACTTAAAAATGGTTACAATGGTAAATTATATGTATTTTACCACAACTAAAACAACAACAAAACACATCAAGATAGATTATCATTGATACCAAGGACAAAGAGAAGATCCTAAAAACCTTTTGGGACCAATTGAGAACAAAAGAGGTCTCATAGAAAATATCAAGAATCAGAAGTAGCGTTGACTCCAGCCACCGTGAAGGTTAGAAATCACTGGGAAATGCCTTCAGAATTCTGAGGGAAAATGACTTCCAGCCAAGAACTCTATCTCCTGCCTAAGTAGCAATCCAATCACCTGTGAGGGTAGAAGGTAGACATGCTCAGATATGCAAGGGAACAAAGGAATTGGGTCTGAAATGCACAAAGGGTCCATCCTGAGCCAATGAGAGACAAAACAGTTGGCTGATGTTCAAGCTTCCTTACTTTGGTTTAAAAATTGCAGGGTATGTACTGCCCTAAAGGGCTCAGTAATCCCCTACCTCATGAAGTCATTGCTTACCCCGGTGATAGAATTGACTTTCAGTCCTCTGCGGCCCTGCCCTAACAGATACGAAACTCATAACACTTCATTGCACTTATCCCTTCATGTGCTGGGTCGTCAGTTCATCTCAGTTTCTCTGACACCAAGTAGAGTTTGGTTCAATACCAAACTCTCAGGTGAGTATTTGGTGGATGAATGAATGTATGGATGGCCTTTAGGAAACAATGTTACCCAAATTCATGATGGTAGGAAAGAAAGGCTCTCCATACTGACTCCAGGTACTCAAAAAAAAAAAAAAAAGAGAGAGAGAGAGAGAGAGACAATTTCATCCTAAATCTCCCCCAAAGAGCGAAATGCCCATATTCATTTATTCAATAAGTATGTACTGAACGTAGTACGCTACACTCTACTTGGGTCTATGTGGAATATGAGATGAAAGATTCTGCCATTTAATGTCTAATTTTTGTTGGGGAGAAATTGTGTGTATTAAATCAATGCTAAAAGAAGTATATAATAATATGAGACGTCATAAAGCAGTGTCAAAGCAGAATTCCAAATGATGAGTTCAGAATGGGGAGGTTACTGTGGGCTGTAATAATCAGAAAAGGCTTCAAGGAGGAGGTAGGACTTGAGTTGACTTTTAACAGATAAGATTCAGATCAGTAGAGAAAGTAGGGCATTCCACCCAGGGGCACAGCTGAGAACCAAGCAGATGGGATGGAGCAGGCAGTTGGTGTCAGCCATGGTGGGCGGTGACACTGAACTACGAGAACACATGTTGGAGGACCAGAATGCCACAGCAAGAGGGTTGGGTTTTATCATGGGGAGCCGTATGTGAAGACGTCCCCAAACTCTAGTTTCTCATTAATTTATAACCACACACAACTTGCAACTCCTTCTGCCATATTTTCATAACCTCCTACATACATTGCCAATACCTAGCACCGTGAAGGATGATGACCTGTTTATGTGGTTGCCTTCCCCGCTAGACCAGGAGATCTTAAGGGCCAAAGCTGTCATTTTTACCATTAGCTCTGCTCTGCTTAGCACAGTGCCATGAGCTTAGCGGAGGCCCAGGAGATACTTGTGGAAGGAATAGTGACGATGGTGGGGGCTGAGACAGACTCAGTGCAGAGAGAAGTGTATGGTGCTTTTCTGTGCCATCTCCTCTGCCACCACCTTCAGTGGTCACCAGGACTCCTCCCTACCCCTCAATGTTGTAAAAACTCTAGCCCTGGAGGGAAACGCTGATGTTTCATGCTTCTGACCACTCAAGCATCAGCCCAGAATTAGAACCCAAAGTAATCCCACCAGGTTTTGTGCCCTATGCTATTCTCTCTCCCTCCCTCCCTCCCCCCACCTCTCTCTCTCAAATTTAAATAGATTTAGTGGGTACAGTGGTTTTTTGTTACATGGCTGAATTGCATAGTGGAGAAGTTTAGGCTTTTAATAGTATTGTATATATTCTTAATCTATAATCCATTTCAATGTAGAATATTAAGTTTAACTGTAAATTTATTCTTCGAGATTTTGTGTGAACCCAGAAAACAGTACAGCCTGGTAGTAAAGAGCATGAGCCCTATTTTCTGGCAGAAGAGTGAATCCCAGCTCTGTCCCCTAATAGCTGTGCTGCCTTGGGCATGTCACTGTCTCTAAGCGTTGTTGGTCTTCTTACCTGTCTCATGAGATCATGGGAAAGAGGAAATGAGGTGATATATGTAAAGGGTTTAACTTAATGCCAAGCACATAGGTGTTTGATGAATGTTAGCTGTTTTTATTATAATCAGATAATGATTCCAAAAAGTCTTGATGAAATCTATGGCTATTTCATGAAGCTTAAAAGAACTTAGAATTTCCTTAGCTTGTTTATAAAAGAGAATATTATTAATAATTTTTAAGGGAATATTATTTCTCCTTATGAAATGTAAATGAATATTAAGATATTATTCGTTTAACCTTAACCATGAAACATTTTTGAAAATGAGCTTGATTCGTGTTTATATCTATTGTGGAACTTACCACCTAATGTATATTTCTCTCAAACACACCAAATATTTTTGCTAATATTTATGGCAAAAACCACAATAAACAGTAATCAACTAAAAAAATACTGTTTCCAGTATTTTAATCTTTTCACAAACAAGTAAATTAAATGAACTTGATCAATAAAACTTGTCACTTTAAATTTCTAATGAGATTACATTTAAACTGATTATAAATTGATACGTTTTAGTGTTAGTGAAGCTAAATATGGACTTGACAGTGTTTGTAAAAGCTTTGAAATGATACTAGGCAGCCTGATGAGTTGAATGAAAATCCTTTAACTTTCTATTCCAGAAATCAGAGTTCTAAGTACAGCTGGTTTAATTTGGTGATACAAACTAAATGTTGGCACTGATAATATCAGATATTTAAATGATTCTTGAATTTACATATGTTGCTTTGGACTAATTTTTGGGGAATAGCTGGTGACAGTACCCTTCAGGCAGCAAGAAGATTAAGTTAAAGCAGTCACCTGAATTTGACCCTGCCTTCTAGTATTAAAAACTAAATGACATCCTTTTGATTTTTAATTCATAAGGCAGATCAAAATTTCTTCAAAGACATTACCCACTGTGTCTGACAGTCACTGTGGTGACTCCTTTAATTAGTTTGAAGAATGCTAAAGTCTAATGGGAAGAGTCCTCTTACATTCTAGCAGTCCTGTTTTTCCCTGCAGGTTTGTTCTATGTACCACCTGCCTCTGATTTCCACAGCAGACATTCTATTTATTTATGTGTTTTCTGAATGCTATTCCACAGCTACCACCATCAACTAGAATTTATTTTTTAATTCTAAGTCATAAGTATCTTCACGTGCTTGATGCGTGTGTTGTTTTAAATTTGCAATTACTGGCTGGATTATCTTCTTTCTAGTATTGGATACCCTGTGGTAACTTTGGGCTTTGGCTTCAAAAGTTATGTAAGCTACAAAATGCGGTTAAGGAAGCAAAAAGAAGTGCAAAAAGAGAACGAATTTTACATGCAGCTTCTTCAGCAAGCCCTCCCTCCAGAGCAACAGATGCTACAGAAGCAAGAAAAAGAGGCCGAGGAAGGTAGGTCTTTACCCTAAAGCTGTTGGCTCAATAGACTAGTTGTTATTTTGTCTCTCAGAAGAATTTTCTTTTTTAGAAAAATAGCTAGAATTTTAGATTTTTCTGGTTTTTGATGTTTTTCCTCAAGGCCGTTGTTTTGTTTGGCCATGAAATACAGAATGTGGATGAAGTTTTTTACCTACTCTCTGAAGACTGTGCTTTTAAATATGTTTACTTTATAAAAGTAAAAATATTTTAAATATTTAATAAAATATTTATTTAAAAAATATTTTATATCTTATTTTATATTTTAATCCTGTGATTGTTATAATATTTATTCTTAGCAATAAAATAGCATGTAACTATGTGAATTTGTAATTGAAGCAAGCCAAGAACCAAAGTATAAGCAAGAAAGAGATGTGGACATGTAGAATTGAGTTTTATAAGTTAAAATTCTTCTGAATAGAGCAAAGATGGATGTCTTAATCTAAATGGTGTGTATAATGTAATGTGGATTTTAGATTGAACTATTTCTAACAGGACTTCTCTCATGGGCATTTAACCAACAGAAGTAGATAAATTGACAGCAATCCAGTTTTCTTTGGTTTGTGAGTTAAAGGTTTCAGGTCATGTTTTTAGTTGATATATGTCAAATATTTTTCCCTGATATAGTTCAAAAATATCTCTTCTAGTCGACTTTAACAAATTGGAATGTATAGACCTGATACAGACAATTCTTTATGAGTAGTCTGATAAATGAAAGAGATTTCATTATTACCTCAACACTAGAGTCAAGAAAAAGGATACCCTAAAATCATTCCTCTTCTTTTGTTTCACTTAACCTTTTTCTTTTCAGTAAAATAGCAGTTTGCTTAATCTATCTTTTAAAATATGGCTTCTTAGGATCTACCTTTGTTCTCTGACCCCAGTGATAGATAAGTTTGATTTGACTGACATATAAAGTATGACTTAATTATAAAATCCTGATCTTATTTTTAAGGCCAAAACTTCAATGGCTTGATGTTCATAAATGATGGTGATTTTCTAAATGTGCAGCCTTTCAAATGTATTCGGATTTAGCATGATGTGCTGTAGTTACTGCTTCTAAATAAGTTTGCAAATTAATGTAGTGAACTTCTAAGTGTAGGTAGTAATTTGTGGAATTAATCTGTTCTGTTTTTGAAAAACTAAATATTCCGGTGTGGTTTTTTTTGTTTGTTGGTTTGTTTTTGGTATTGTAGCAGCCAAAGGATTACCTGATATGGATTCCTCGATCCTTATACACCACAACGGAGGTATCCCAGCCAACAAAAAACTCTCCACAACTTTGCCAGAAATAGAATACCGAGAAAAAGGTAAAGAAAAGGACAAGGATGCCAAAAAACACAACCTTGGAATAAATAACAACAATATTCTACAACCTGTAGACTCTAAAATACAAGAAATTGAGTATATGGAAAACCATATCAATAGTAAAAGATTAAATAATGATCTTGTGGGAAGTACAGAAAATCTCTTGAAAGAGGACTCATGCACTGCTTCCTCAAAAAATTACAAAAATGCCAGTGGGGTTGTGAACTCCTCACCTCGAAGTCACAGCGCCACAAATGGGAGCATTCCTTCCTCATCTAGTAAAAATGAGAAGAAGCAGAAATGCACTAGCAAGAGCCCAAGTACACACAAGGACTTAATGGAAAACTGTATTCCTAATAACCAGCTAAGCAAACCAGATGCTCTGGTAAGGTAAGTAAGTGTGCATGCTGTGTTCTTACCAACATTTTCCAATAAACTTGCCATACTCTTGAAAAACAAACACTCCCATATGGGCCTGTAGGGGTTGTTTGTGATCAGATATTGTGACCAGTGACATTTTGGTGCTTGTTTTATGTGGGTTTGTTGGCCACCTTGTGTTAATTGTCTTAAAGCATTGACTTAAGCTCTTTCCAGTGTTCTCAATAAGGCGTGACATTGATTACTTTCCACATGTGACAAATTTATGTGTAACTTGATTCTTTGTAGTATTGAAAGGTACTTCTTAGTTCTTGTTCTTTTCTGTTTCTATATCCAAAGTTCTTTTGGCATAAACACAAAAAGAGTTTGTGCCTGTTCATGCAAATCTCTTTATTTGTCAAACAGATACAGATGGGGGGTGGTATTGAGAAAGTTGTCCTTACTACCTTGTGCTTGTTTTTTTGTTTGTTTGTTTTTCTATACTTAGAATATGAATTATTTCTAGATAACTCTGGGAGAGTTAAGTTTGAAAAGTAATCTCTTTCTAAAAATTCCATAGACAAACACAGTGTTAGACATGGATTTTAATTAGAAATGTTCCTTTTCTCACTTTTAATTAAAGTGTTATATTGCATTGTTATATTGCATTGACTGGCTCAGCCTTAAGTTTGCTGTATTTTAAAAATGACTTACATTAGGCAAACGCAAATATATTCTTTTCACCTCAGATCTGTAATTTGGAAGACAAAATCTGAACTGGAGCTTTTCTTTCTATGTGTAACTAACTCAAGAGGGCAATTGTTAACTCACCCCCTCCAGTGAATTATCTTATATTCCTCGTCCTTTGGCTTTCTTAAAGGCAGACAGTTTATTCTAGGAGGGAGGATATCCAGCATTATAAATTGTATGAACTAGGTTATTAATTTGTCTTGATTTTCTGATTGGTAGCTGGATTAAGGGAAATGTATTTGGGTTCTGCTACAAGCTCTGGAGGTTTCTTTCATAGCCCCCAGGCTACTTTTGGAAGCATACTGTTGCAGTTGCTTGGCTGGCATCCACATCTATTTGTTAGGACATTCTGCCCGTCGTGCTCTGCAGAGCAAACACTCAGCAGAGAACCCTCCTCCAGATGTCCATGGGAGAAAGACCAATTAGGTGACCTTCTATTTCAAAAGGAATATCTCACAAATTCAGAAAATGCTATAAATGAAACATCTGCCACAAGCTACTTAGCATCCTTTCTCCTACACAATTTTTTTATTTTTTTGGCAATAGGGTCTTGCTTTGTTGCCCAGGCTGGAGTGCAGTAGTGCAATTATAGCTCACTGTAACCTCAAACTCCTGGACTCAAGTGATCTTCCTGCCTCAGCCTCCGGAGTAGCTGGGACTACAGGAGTTAGCCACCATGCCCAGCTGATTTTTTAATTTTTTTGTAGAGACAAGGTTTCACTATGTTGCCAGGCTGGTCTTGAACTCCCAGCCTCAAGTAATCCTCCTACTTTGGCCTCCCAAAATGTAGGGATTATAGGCTTGAATCACTGTACCGGCCCTAAACAAGTTCAATAATAACAGTCAAGCCAAATCAGTTTTCCTCTGTTGGTTGTTGCAGACAGAACAGTCAAGGCTCAATCTTGTGACACCATCCCAGTTGTGATGTTGATTGACTCTACTACCTGATCTACTTTTACTAGAGAAGTTCAAGGACGCAGATGGCCAGTTGTCCAGTAAACTGGGGCTGATGACGTGGGTATAGTGTCCCTGTGCCTGCTCTTGGGAAATATGCCTCTTCCTGTGGTCACTAATGTGTACTCTGCCTTGACCTACAGGACCCCAGGTGTTACTCTGTTTTGGAGAACTACTTGCTGTCAAATAAATAAATAGAAAATATTATTATATTTAAGTGGTTTTATAAGCTTCCATGGATTATTTTCAACTTTTAATGTGATATTAAAAATAAGGGGATGACCTAAATATCCAACAATGGGAGAAATTTAAATAAATTATGGTTCATCCATTTGATGGACTTTTTTTTTTTTTTTTTTTTTTTGGGACCGAGTCTCACTTTGTCACCCAGCTAGAGTGCTGTGGTATGATCATAGCTCTCTGCAACCTCAAACTCCTGTGCTCAAGCAATCCTCCTGCTTCAGCCTCCCAAGTAGCTGGGACTACAAGCACATGCCACTGCACCCAGCTAATTTTTCTGTTTTTAGTAGAGATGGGGTCTCTTGCTCAGGCTGGTCTCGACTGCTGAGCTCAAGGAATCCTCCAGCCTCGGCCTCCCAAAGTGGTAAGATAACAGGCCTGAGCCACTTTTAATACAGACATTACAAAATCATACTTTTGAGCCATGTTAAAGAATATGGCAGAGTACTTATGTCATAATGTTTCATGAAGAAAGGAGAAAGCAGTTTAATTAAAAGCAATTTTTTTTCTAATATACATATTAAAAGGGATTTGAAGGAAAAGGAACCAAAATGTTAACAATAGTTATTACCCCTTAATAGTATTGGGCATTTGTTTTTTTCTTTTTACTTTCATACATTTTCAAATTTTTCTGTGATGAACAACACTGAAAGGTTAAAAGGAAAGGTACCTGTCTAAGCAAATTATCCAGCTTGGTTGTAGGATGCCTTATTTCACTTCTCGCCCTTGGCTATCTTTTGTGTTTCCTTTTGTTTGACTTCATATGTTTTGATGAATATTATTAAGATTGTGACTGATCTAAACCTGACATGTTTGAGTTGTTAACTAGAAAGTGGATTTGTTATCTTCAGATGGAGAAGGCTGGAGTCAGTGGTCTCTAAGGCTCCTTCTAATGCAAACCTACAAGGCTGATGGTATACAAGCCCCGTTCATTTCTGCAGGTACCCAGGATTGTGCACAGTTCCTGGCTGATTATAACTTCCACAGGGATGCTTTAGGGATAAGATTGATCTACCCCACCAGGTTCCCACCCCTAATCTACCCTTTTATAAGTGTTTAAGAAAAGATTTGAAAACCAGTACTGTATTAATTAATCAGTAACTCTACTGTAATAATAAATTAATTGCAATACATGCAACAGCATTGTCTATCTCAACATCATAGTTGAGAACTGCTATTTTCGAGGAACCGATTCAGTGACTTTTGGGAGAAAAAATTATTACTGCTACACCAATTTCAAGGAGAATTCTTATAGATCAGTGTGGCTGTCCAAATAATGTTTGATGGCCATTCCCTGTTGAGGGGCAAGCAGTCTGGCAGGTTTTTTTCTCAAGCTCTCCCAGCTCCAGGGTTGCTCTCTCTAGTGTGCTGTATACCGTGAGTTAGCACATCACAGCACACAGGCCAAATCTGGCCCGCTGCCTGTTTTTGTAAAAATAAATTTTATTGGAACACAGCCACTCTCACTTATTTACATAATGTCAGTGGCTACTTTCGTGCTACAGTGGCAGAGTGGAGTAGCTGCCACAGAGACCATAAGGCCTGCAAAGCCGAAAATATTATAATGTTTATATATTGTATATGATTATAGTATCAACATATATATTATTATAATATATACTGTCTGGCCCTTTACAGAAAAAGTATACTGTCCACCATGGTATAGTAATTGGTTTTTCCTGAGGATCTTTTGCCCTCACTAGATTGTGAGCTCTAGGGGTCAGAAGCTGGGTCTCTTCATTTTTATATCTTTATATAAAAATAAAATGGTCAGTGAATGTTTGTTGAATCAACAAATGACACGGGGGTCAGGAACTGAGTGAATGGAGAAGGCTCTGGTCTACAAGGAAGTACAGGAGAATATGGAACAGAAGGTGCTGGGTAGGTAGCGAAGGTAAAAGAATATGGGGAAAGGCCAGGAACTTGGGAGTAAGTGTTGCCTATAGGGTCCTTTCCTGGAAGTCTGGGAACTTGCTGAAGCCAGTCCAGAGTCCTCTTTTGGTTTTAGAAATATTTATCTTACACAATGACCCTGTTTCTACCAGCTTGATTTCTGAATTCTCTACCCAAGATATTTAAAACAGACTTATTATGTTGATGGTCAAAAATGTTTTTATTAAAAAATGTTTTTATATATAATCTGCTGTCTGTTAGAAAATTCTTAAAAATGTTTTTAACTCTGATATGGGAAAAATTCTTATCAAAACCAGAAAAAGCAATGAGGAAAATTAGTTATTTTAACTAATTGCTGAGTTGGAAAAGAATAATGTAAATTAGAATGAGGTTTGTTTAAAGTTCTTCCTTGGTGGTCAATTTAAAAATATTTTGAGTGTGAGAAACTTATTAAAAACTTAGAGAAAAGGGGAAAATAGTTCTACCACCATGACACAAATCGTGTTAAAATTTTGTTGTTTTTTCTCCTCATCAGCTAATTTTATATAGCTGTGGCCATAATGTTTATGTAGTGTTTTTAAAAATAGATTTTATTTTTAGAACAGTTATAGGTTCACAGAAAAATTGAGTGGAAGGTGCAGAGATTTCCCATATACCTCCTGCCTCCCCATGGTCAACATTCCCCACCAGTGTGGTACATTTGTTACACTGATGAACCGACACTGATGCATCATTATCATCCAAAGTCTCTGGTTTACATTACGATTCACTCTTGGTGTTGTACAGTCCCTGTGGATTTACAATGACATGTATCTACCAGTATAGTATCATACAGAGTAGTTTCACTGCCTTAAAAATCCTCCGTGTTCCGCCTGTTCATCCCTCCCTTCCCCATAACCCTTGTCAAGCACTGATCTTTTTACTGTCTTCTTAGTTTTGTCTTTTCTAGAATGTCATATAGTTGGAATCATATAGTATGTAGCCTTTTCAGACTGGCTTCATTTAGTAATATGCATTTAAGATTCCTCCATGTCTTTTCATGGCTTAATGGCTCATTTTTTTTTTTTAGCTGAATAATATTCCACCGTCTGGGTGTACCACAGGTTATTTATCCATTCACCTACAAGGACATCTTGGTGGCTTCCAAGTTTTGGCAGTTATGAATAAAGCTGTAAACATCCATGTGCAGGTTTTTTGTGTGGACATAAGTTTTCAACTACTTTGGATAACTTCCAGGGAGCGCAGTTGCTGGATCATATGCTAAGAGTATGTTTAGTTTTATAAGGAAATGCCAAACTATCTTCCAAAATGGCTATACCATCTTAAGCATTTCCACCAGCCATTAATGTGAGTTCTGTTGCTCTATATCCTGGCTAGTACTGGATGTCGTCGGTGTTATTGATTTTGGCCACTCTGATAAGTGTATGGTGGTGTCTTATTTTAATTTGCATTTCCTTGATGGCATATATTACATCTTTTAGTATGCTTGTTTGCCATCTGTATATCTTCCTTGGTGAGGTGTCTGTTAAAGTCTTTGGTCTACTATTTTCCCCTTTTCTCTAATTTTCTCTAATTTTTTAATTGGAGTGTTTGTTTTTTTATTGTTGAATTTTAATAGGTCTTTGTATGTTTTGGATAATAGTCCTTTACCAGTGGTCTTATGCAAATATTTTCTCCCAATCTGAGGCTTGTCTTTTTATTCTTGACAATACAGTGTATTTTGCAGAGCAGAAATTTTGAATTTTAATGAAGTCCAGCTTATCAATTCTTTCATAGTTGTGCCGTTAGAGTTGTATGTGTAGTTTTTGTGTCGTGCTTTTTTCACTTAAATTATATCAAAATCATTTTCTCAACTTAGCCTAACCTTCATTTTCATGTGGTGTGGAATATTCCATGATAAATCTGTGCAGTCATTCATCAGTCACTCTCCAGGATCTGGGAGATCAGGCTGTGACACCTGACCTGCTGTCCTAAGTTTCAAGGCCTGCAAGCAGAGGGATCGACAGTTTTGTTTGCATGGCACAAAGCTCCCTCTCAAAACAGCCCAAGACTGTGGTTTCTTATTGGGGATTGTGACTTCTTTCAGTTTCCTGGTTAAGGGAGAGAATTTAAAACCTTAACAAAATACAAAGCGATCCATAGTGTGTAGAAATGTTGAAGCAAAAGTCTCTTCTCTGTTTATTTCCATTCCACTGCCTCTTTTGTATCTAAGACAGAAGATTCATCTTTTTTATTTTAGTGTATATTTTTAGTATAGTATCAGCTCTTTAAAGCAGTTGAAGAGTCATAAAGGCAAAGTATTCACAGTTTGCCTAGTAGAGTACCATTTAATAAAACTGAATGGAATTTAAAGTGATGATTATTTTTTTGCAACAGGAAGGGATCTAAGAGATATCTAGACCGGCCTCCTCCAACCCTATCTTTTTTATCACAGAAGTAAACGGGCTCTAGAAGATTAAGTGGCTGGTCCAGTTGACTCAGCTAGGGTGGGAGTGCCAGGACCAGAACTGAAGTTTCTTGACTTCTAGAACTCTTTCTTATACCATGCTACTTTTAAAAAGTTTATCAACCTTCTTTTTTTTTTCTGCTTCATAGTTTTTTGTGTTTTTGTTTTAAATGCAAACACAACTAATGTTGGTTCTAGGATGGCATTAGAGCTAGATTTTATGATCTCATGCTTCAATCTATAGAATAAGTGCTTAGAATTTCAGAATTCATTTATTTTCCTTTGTACTAGAGAGATACTTTTGTGTTTTAAAAATTCTTACTCTTGCCAAAGACACAGGGTGTGCTTACCTCTGAACAGAAGAGAAGAAGGGGGTTAGCTGCTTATACCCTTGAAAGCTTACAGGATCTCTGAAAATTCAACTCTGGTTAGGGATAGCTTGGGAATTAGTCTGGTCCAGACAGCCTAGAGCCCTCCAGTGTGGGATTTGCCCTTTATTTCTGGGGTAAGCTTAGCTTAGCTGCAGCAGACCTAGAAGCCCTGAACTGGAAGTCTTAAGACCACAGATATAACCGTTAACTTACCCTACAGAGAGGCCACCATTGACTATGTTCCTCTTTCTGCTTGAAAGGCCTGGGGCTGGGATGTGGTCATTGCCATAATGGTGAGTTCTTGGAAATTTTGAAGCATGGAAGGAGGAAAAGCCTTAAGTGGAAAATGGAAATCTGGGTAAAGTTGTAATATATTGAATACTCTTTTATTCCTCTCTAAATTCATTTGGTTATTTTAGGCACACAAAAAATGTTATTACTTATAACTTGATTTGCTCCTACAATTAGTTCTGTTTATTTGGAAACTTGAAAGCCTGGGAGGAAATGGAGAAAACTTTTCTCAGGATTTTTCCAGGAATCTCTAAGCAACTGGTGGCTTTGCCTCAGAGGCAAGGGAGGGATAGAGAAGCACTTTCAGATATTTTAACTCATTCACTTGCACTGAGAAGGGTTTAACTTATATCCAGGAACTAACTTATATTATGAGATCCAGGTCTTAGAGAATATTTTTAGAGCATATAGATAATGTAATTTATAAATAGGCTATATAATGTTCTAGTCTGTCAGAGAGTATGTTGATTAGTATTGTGTTTTAGGCGTCTGTGATATGAGGATTTGTAATTCATCTCTTCCTAGTTTCAGCTGGTAAGTGAGCAAAATGTCAGTGCCCTTCATTGCGCCATGTAGTCCACATAAACTTTGTATTTATGTTTTATTATGATTTTAGATTTCTCTTAAAGGAGGGGAAGAAGATAGCAAAAGCTAAAAAACAGTCTGCTTTCCCCTTTGACCAGACTTTGCTATCCAGGTTGATCAAATGTGGTTTGAGTAGCAATTCACAGACTTTGATACTTCTGAATTTAATCTTGCCTTCCAAATACCAGCATTTAAGATTGCTGTGTAACCTCTGACTTTCGTAAGGCTCCTTAGTGTGTGTGGTCTTACTATTTGGGAAAAAACAGAAGAAGATGTTTTATAGTACTTCCCATTTTTTGTTTCCCCACATTGTAAGATACACCCAATTTCAAATTATATATTCATTGATAATTGAAGGGACCATATTTTTAGATAGTGATTTTTAATAATTAGTGGATTCATTATGATTTGGTGTGAATTGACTGTGAAACAGAGCAGAATGAAGAGAGAATCCAAGACACCCCTATTTTGTGATCTTAGAGAAGCATTTCAAAGCAACAAGGAAAATTAGGGGCTAATGTTATTTACTGGAAGAACAAAAAGACCCTGTTTTTACTACTGTCCATCTTTTCCTTTTTGCTTGTCTCTTTTAGGGAACTGGCCTGGGTCAGTGTTAGGAATGAGTGAGGCTGGCTCCCAGCTCCAGGGGCAAGGAAGAAAGGTGCTGGTCCAAGTTGCAACAGAAAGCGGGGAAGAAGATTCAGAGCACACCACCCAAGGTTATAGGCACACAAGAATAGAATCCAAAGCTAAGACCTGACTATTGGGTTGAAGCAAGACAGAGCAGTCAGTTCAGGAGATAGAACATCCCCCAGGCTGGTAACCCAGGGTAGGTGGCTTTTTATGGGCCACTACAGTCCTCCCTCACAGCCCTGAATAGTCCTTAGTAGAGAATCACATTAGTTAAGTGGGAAATAGAACGAAGGATTCTCTTGAAAGGTGGAAGCTCATCTTAAAAGAAGGTAATGGAAGGAACTCAAGATTGATTGTTAAAGTGGAAGGGGGAGGGAAGAGCAAAACAGATTATAAAGTACAAACTAACTAAAAATATATTTCTCATGTGCACAGAAAATTATTTGAGATAATATATACCATACGGTCAATTATAGTTTGCTATAGGGGATGTTTACTTTCTGCATTGTTTATTTCTGTGTAGTTTGAATTTTTACAACAGACAGGTGTACCCTTAATAGAGTGTAAGTTCAGTGAGGGCAGGGAACTCCTTTTTTCTGATCCATCACCGTACACAGTGCTTGGCACAGAGTAGATACTTGATAAATACTTGTTGAATGAATGTATATTACTTTTGTGCAGGGAAAATATTAGGGAGGCTAGCAGGGGGAGGGAGGGATGAGGCCCAGGAATTTTGTCGCAGTGCATCTCAAAGGCTTCTGAAGTTAGAAAACCTAAATATTACATTAGACCGAGTCAAGGACCAGACATCTAGTGTCAAACTATTTGTTGTTTTTGAGGAAGTTTTATCAATTTTATTTCTAAAAAACAGAAAGGCTTTCTTTCTACTCCAAACCCCTTTTCTTGGTATTTCCCAGGAAATTTTAAAATCCAGTATTCTCTTAGTACTTTTTCCAAAGGATTTTCAGGAGGTGCAAGAATTTCTAGAAGTTACAAGGGACAAGGGGAGAAAAATCTTCTGAGGCGCTGCTGTTAAGAAGAAAAATCCATTTGCTCTGGCAGTGGATTGGTTGCTTCAGGTCCAAGGAATCTAGACACAAGCCACATCTCAGCCAAGAGCATGAAGAACATCTCAGTTTGCCTTGTCTTATTCACCTTTCTTAGTGGGTCTGGCCCCCTCTGTCCTTGCCAGCCCCAGATCATTCTCTATCTTTGTGATAGCAGAAGCAATAGTTTAGATCCCGCATTTCTGTTCCAACCTTTGCTCCAAGGAAATCCTCCAGGTTAGAATGTATTTGGCTGCTTATATATTATCTCATGTGATAGAGAGAGAATAGTGCATTTGTTTTTTCTCTTCTGTATTGGAATGCATTTTACCTACGTGGCAGGAATAGTCTGAAGAAGAAAATCTGACCTTGGGAGACAGTGAATTGGGCTTTGGGAGTTTTATCCTGGCTGCTTCCCCTGCAGGTGCCTACACACCATAGTGCTAACACCCTACTGCTGCAGAATAACTTGCTTGACCACCCTGTGAGGGAGGGCTACCAAAGCAGGCCTTTCTGCTTCTATGGAGCATATAATAATTTCTTTTTTTTTTTTTTTTGGTAATGGCTTCATTTCTAGCTGAGAGGAAAATTATAGTAAAAATATATGTATGAAATTTTAGAATAAGGACTATGAAAACTGAATACTTTGAGGTTCTAACTAGACTAGATTTAAAATGTTAGATACAGCTACTACTCAATTATTTGGAAATTATCAAGTGGGAAAAAATAAGTAGTGTAGCCATATGTCTATTCAGTTAAGTTTAGTGTGTTTTCTGTCTCTGTGGAAACATGTTTTTGATTTATGTTTGCTGGCAGTATGTCTGAGCAGATATACTTTGTCAGACCTGATTTATTTTCATTTTCTGCTAGGCCCATAATATTTTAGGTGCTTATAGTTTAATTTGGTTAACCCTTTTTATATTAATTTATAATATGATTTGAGTTTGTTTTAACCATTTCAGGGATTTAAAACTATAATATTCTGGGATATAAATGTGGTAATAGAAGCATGATGATTTTATACTTAAACTGGGCTATTTTGTGACTTGAAAACCATATGGCATTTTAGGCTAGGCGCGGTGGCTCACGCCTGTAATCCTAGCACTCTGGGAGGCCGAGGTGGGAGGATCATTTGAGCTCAGGAGTTCGAGACCAGCCTGAGCAAGAACGAGACCCCGTCTCTACCAAAAAGAGAAAGAAATTAATTGGCCAACCAAATATATATAGAAAAAAAAAATTAGCCGGGCATGGTGATACATGCCTGTAGCCCCAGCTACTCGGGAGGCTGAGGCAGGAGGATCGCTTGAGCCCAGGAGTCTGAGGTTGCTGTGAGCTAGGCTGACACCACGGCACTCTAGCCCAGGCAACAGAGTAAGACTTTGTCTCAAAAAAAAAAAAAATCATATGGCATTTTAGAAACTAGGCATAAATGAATTGAAGCAAGCAGTTTACCTAATGTCTCTGTGTTCAGATGACTAAGCAGGAAGGTGATTGTGTTGGATGGATAAATAAATTATGAAATAACACATAAGTTATTTGGGAGCAGTCTACATAAAAAACACTTTTAATGTTGAGTCCTGAGAGTTTATTCTATCAAAACAGTGATTTCTATAATAAATAGACTGTTTGAAAGTTTCCTCACTTAGAATTGAGAAGGAACTACTACAAAACTCTGAAGATCTTTTGTGCTAAATTCTGAGTCAGTACCTCTGCTGGCACATAATGAATTGAGTTTTCCAGCTAAGGGGATTAGGGGTGAATTCCTTGAAGAGGGAGGTGGCCCCAAGGAGAAGGAACCATATTCTTTAAATATTACTCATGCTGTCATTTAGAAACTGGCTATTTGGAAACTTTGCCAGCCAGTGTGGGTATATTTCAGTCTTTGCAGATCTCTTGGAGACCTCTTCTTAGACCTTTTCTTCTAGCCGGCTGGGACTCTCAGGATTAAAATAAGTTTTGGTTTCTTTTTTATAGGAAGAATGACAACTCTTCTCTATCATAAGGTACATTTTACCTTTCTTGTTAGACTATTCCAACAGATTCAAAACAGAAACATGAAATAATGAACTGGAAAGGACCCTACTCCCTCCACTCAGGCTCCAGAGCAAGTGCTGCAGACTCAGATTCCTAGAGGAGCAGGACAGGGAACACGAGCGAGCGGGACACGCTGGGTGAACATTTTGGGGTCCAGTGTTGTCATTATTCGTGTTCAGTCCATTCAGTACTGCACTGAACAGCCAGTTGTTGCCATGGGGATTGTAGGGCCAATGTTGCTAAACTTTCTGTTATTTTAAAGAGATACTGAAAACAGATATCTTTATATGAAATCTCCTAGTTAAAAAACATTTTTTAATATCACATAGGGGGAGGGTTAAATAAAACATGTTTATGGGCCAGATTGGCTTACCAGTTGGTGACCTCTATTCCTGAACTTTTGCTCCCTCTTGCCCCAGCTGCACCAATCAGAACTTGACTATCCTATGGCAAAGACTTTTCTGTTAGGAAATATCTGATAAATCCCGTGAAGTAATCTGCCAAGTATTAATGGGTCCTTTTTGCCATTTCTTCCTTCAGTTTCCTATAGTATTAGAAAACAGGCCCGTGTTGACAAAATACCTCCCCAGAATCAAAGACTACTCCTTTACTGTTGAATTCCCACACCTGTTAGTCTTTCACATCGCTTAAAAGAAGAGGGAACAGCCTTGTGATAAGAAGGGTGGTTTGTAGCCTTTTGGCATTCCTCAAATCATACTGTGCAGAGAGCTGCTTAGGCTGCCTGTGTCCAGGGCTGGTAACTTACTCCATGTTAAGATATTTTTCTATTGGGTTCATGGAGCATAAAAATAAACCAAAATTCAGGACTTGGGCCCTGGTTATTCAGACTTCCCAGGTATAATGGTTTAGAATCTGGATTTCACAGCACCCTCTCTTGTAACATATGTGGTACAGTCAAGCCTAAGGTCAGAGCGATGCCTGTTCTCCTGTGGCCAGTGTACGTAGCTGAGAGCCTTTCCCAAGAGAGCCAGAATGAGACAATAAGCCATAGCTACAGAATCTAACTGTAGATAAACTATTGTTTTGATAGAAACTGATGAATAGGAAGTAGTTGATACAGATTTAGAAACTGAGGCATTCTATTCAGAAAGTTCCCCTTTTTTGGAGTGACCTAAAAAGTTTATAAAGAGTTGGATTTTCCCTAAGGCTTTCAAGTTATTCTGAAAGTGGCCTGTGACATGGGCAGATCTGAGAATGACAGTGAACACTGAACAGCCATGGGAGGCAGGTAACAGCTTCTTCTTTTAAAATTATCAAATGATGCTTAAAATGTTAAAAATAAGTTATTCATATTTATTATATATGATTTTAAGAATGAAGAAATAACCACTATTTAACATATATCCTCTCAGCATTTTTCTTTTGCATTTTTCTTTATACATGTTTTTACAAAACCAAATTCCTACTATATATAATGTTTTGTGACGTGTGTTCTTCACTGACTATATCATGAGCATTCTCTTATGTCATTGAATGTTCTTCCTGAATGATTTTTAATGATTTAATATTTTAAGAGTAGTCAGATACATGAATGTGCTATAATTTATTTAGCCAATCTTCTGTTGGATACTTAAGTGTTCTGATTTTTTTCTTATTACAACAAACATACTTTTACATAAATCTTTGTGTCTCTCTCCAATTGCTGCGTCAACACATGTGAACATTTTAATGAGTTTTGATACAAACTATCAAATCTGACCATATGCCTTTAAGGACCTTATTAAAAATACTAGTTCTTGGCACTCATAGCTTTATTCTTAAGGAACTTCAAGAAGTCAGTACCCAGCCGGGCACGGTGGCTCATGCCTGTAATCCTAGCACTCTAGGAGGCCGAGGCTGGAGGATTGCTTCAGCTCAGGAGTTTGAGACCAGCCTGATCAAGAGCGAGAGCCCGTCTCTACTATAAATAGAAAGCAATTAGCCAAACAACTAAAAATAGAAAAAATTGGCCGGGCATGGTGGCACATGCCTGTAGTCCCAGCTATCCAGGAGGCTAAAGAAGGAGGATCGCTTGAGCCCAGGAGTTTGAGGTTGCTGTGAGTTAGGCTGATGCCACGGCACTCTAGCCCAGGCAAGAGAGTGAGACTCTGTCTCAACAAAAGAAAAAAAAGAAATCAGTACGCTATTTCCCTAAACGACCAATTGTGTGAAAGCCTCTAGAATTCTTTTCTTTCTCTGCATTCCTTAAAAAAAATTAATGTGTTTGCCTTTTGTGTTTGACAGACTATGGAACAGAGACATAAGGTACTTTGTAATATGGTTTCACTTAGTAGTCAGGTCATCAAGCTGTTTATTTTTGGAAAACTGTGCCTGGTAAGCAGTTGTAGCCACCACAATGAGACCTGAGGCAATTCCATGTTGGTATTTCCAAAGCTGTGGTTTATAGAATATATGGGAGCAGCTTCAAGTCAGCGTAGGCTTCACACTTAAGATGGGATACATCCACTGTATACTTAGGATACATTTTTCTGTGAATGACCCATGCCACCTGTCCTGTTGGTGTGAATGACCTGGAAAGGGTAGGGGAAGGAGTTGGTACAGAGAGTAATTGGCATTTCTTCTGGGGACAGAGCTTTGATTTATGAGCTCAGCTTTCTGCACAGACAGCTGTGTAGTCCCTAAACGAGTCTTGTCTTGTATGATTAATGTATACTAGGGGAACTCCTAATGGAATTAGGTACTTATCAAGATGAAGCAGTTGCTCTTCATTCATTCTTTTCATGTGCACCTGCTGCCTTCATAAGCAAACACCATTTACCCCTGTCTCCTCCAGCCACTATTTAAATTAAAAATATGAGGGGCTGCTATAGATAGGTTGTTTCCAGAGCCTCCTGTGTTGTAACACTGACTCTGTTCTATTCTAAGCACTGAGGAGATGGACATAAGAGTAAGGATTAGCAAAATGATCTATAAGGATTGAAGAAACTTATAAAGTCCCAGGTTTTAATTTTATAGCACAATCAGTCTCTGGCTTCAAAGAACTTTAAATCTTGTTAGAATTAAGATACATACACGGGAAAAGATTAAATACCAGAACAACAACAAAAAACCCAGCACAGAGCAGTGGTTTAGTGCCAGATGCGAAGCACCAAAAAGGAACTTTGGGCACCTCATGCTGGAAAGTTTTTGAAATTTTTGTTGTTGTTTTAACTAGGCCTTGAAGAATGAGTGAGATTGAAAACTGGAGGCCATTCCTCCCAAGGGGATGGTATAGTTACAGGCAGAATATGTCTAAAAACAAGGAGTTCTTTGGGCTGGTGTGAGGATTTGTTAGAAAACCTACCTTTCCTTCACTTGACTGTGTAACTTGGATCTCTCTCTTGAAGCCCTTCTCTTAGCAAGCAGCAGGACAAGTAATGTGTTGCAGAGCCTAGAGCATCTCTGTCACATGCTCCTTAGAGTTCAGAGATAACCAGCAAAGTCAAGGCTCCTCATTGTCCCCGTGAACTCTTGGGGCCGAGCCAGCAGCCCACAGAGATATATACTTAGGTGGTTTTCTAGAATGACTATGGGCTGTGACTCCTAGTCATCCCTAGGTGAAGTCCTGGCTGAAACAAAGTCTGCCTCTTTTCTGCAGAACTTGCTTCCTAGGGAAATTTACAGCCCTGATACCTTAAACTTCCCCTGAGCTCTCAGTCAGGCCTCATAAAGCTGCAGTCAGGCTTTATAAAACCATGAAGTTATTGGCAGTAGCCCCTGGATACTTTTAAACTTCCAGTGAAGTCATAGAGGTTAGGGCTGTAATTCAAGTAATTCACAAAAGATAAGAATTACAAACATTTAGACCTAGTATGTGCCTACCTTTTCAGATACTTAAAAAAAATACCCATTTCAACTAAAAGCTGTCACTAGAATGCTATACTTTGTTTTACTGCCAGGTATCCTTCCAGATGCTCAAAGATATTTTTCCTATTTAGCCTGCCTGAAAGACTAACATTTATACTTCATTCCTTTGGTCAGTTAGGAGATTACCCTTTATTAAAATGACTCTTTTAAAATTAAATAATTTATTTTTTTATTTTTTAGAGACCAAGTCTCACTCTGCTGCCCAAGCTAGAGCACAGCATCTGTTCATAGGCATGATCATAGTGCACTGCAGCCTCAAATCCTGGGCTAAAGTCATCCTCTTGCCTCAGCCTCCTGAGTAGCTAGGACTACAGAGGTGCATCACCATGCCCAGCAAAATTAAATAATTATCAATCATTTGCATTACAGCTTACCTTAGCTGGGTAGGATTAGGGAAAAGGTGAGTTGCATTAAGGTTTGGAGTGGTTAGTAAGAGAGATTGATAAATATGCTTTGAAGTCAGTCCAGCAACTGACCTGGGGACCTGAGAAATTGCTGCTGTAGATGGGTCTCAACTCTTGCCTTTGAGTTAGGTAATATACTAGGATTCAGAAGTAGCTTCACAACTTCCATAGAAGTTGAGTGCTGTTTTAAAATTTTCAGCAAAGTGGATAGGAAAGATGCCTGGATATAATATGTAACAGTTTAGAGCCCTGGCTTGTATAATTGGGCAAAAATGGACATACTTAATTGCACACAAACTCCAGCTTTGCCTTGGGCCCTGTGTCCGAAGTGGTGATGCTACTGGGCAGGCCTTTGTAAGTGTGAACACTGGTTCCACAGGAGTTAGACAAACAGGAAGTACATTTATTTCCTGGCTAAGCCTTACTAAAGTTTGGTTAAGATGTGTCTGGCCCCAATTTTTTTTTTTTTAATGAGATTGTAGCTCTTCTGGAGAAAAGTTCTCTTTTATCCCTTAAAATTCCATAGTGTAGGGAAAAGTGTGAGATTTAGCCCTGATAAAAGGGGTCTGAGCTTGTGGGTTAGCTTTTTTCCTCTGTTCTTTCTATCCCTACTTACTGAAATTACTTTCAGTGGTTATGAACTATTACTTCTGCCTCATTTTCTTCCTGACTACTTGCTCCTAATTTGGGTTTCAGCTAATGACATTTTAATAGAATCCCATGAATACATTTGAAGATTTTACATTAGCCTTTTAACACCATTTAATCAAAACTTCTTAGTACTTCACACTAATAAATTATATGTCTGTATTTTACCCAGAAAGTACTGAACTTCAATACCAAAGGGTTAAGAATACCATTAAGACAAGTAGTAGTTATCTGTTTAATGAATGCCTCTAACACTTGACTTGCTTGATTCAGTTCAATTTACTAATTTACATAATTCTTTTAAAACTCATGGCATAAATTTTTCTGTTAGGCATATACAAAAATTAAGGTATGTCTTAGATAATAAGATTGTATAGTATATCCATACAATGGAATATTATGCAGCAATTTATTTATGAAAAGTTTCTATAGTATGAGAAGGTGCTTATGATATGTAAGCTATATGTGGGGCATGCACTCAGCAATATTAAGTATATTTACATGTGTGAAGAAACAGAAAAAAAGACATACAGAAAAGAAGTACACCAACTGTGAATAGTGAGTGATTCTGTCTGGAGAAGAAGATTGTGAGTGTTTACATTTTTATTCTTTATACTTTTTTCAGTTTTTGATGCTGACTGGGTATCACTTTTACAATGAAAAATAAATCCAATATGGGGTGGTAAATCATGTTATCGTCTACCTCAGTAAAGAGTTAAAATATATGGTGGACATTCAAGGTAAAATTAATGCTTTCTCTAGAGAGCCAGTGAAAAATTACCCATCATAAATTTTTAAAATTACCAAGAATTTTGCCATTTAGCACTTTACCTTGTGTGTCACTGGGCGATATTCGCATAGATCAGTGTTTCTTAAATTGGGAATGCTGGTATTAACTCATAGGTTTGCTACAACAGCTTGGAAAACAACAATTCACAGTTTTACAAAATGAATGATAGCAGTTATGAAAATCCCAAAGCATTTTAGTCTAATGTCTTGTGTGAGATTGTTATTTTTTTAAATAAATCTTTTCTTATTGAAGTATAACACACATACACAACGGTGCACAATTCTTAAATGTATAATTTGAGTTTTCACAAAGTGAACATACTCTTTTAACCACTTCATTTTATTTATCTTGTGCTGATTTGTCCTTGACAAAATTTTCATAAAAGTTCCACATAAAAAGTATATTGTTGTTTAGTGTTCTGTGGTCTCCAGTAGTTATACTCTAGATTTTGCACTTTTTGGTCTCATACCAGCATTAGCTGTTTGTATTTTTACAATTTTCAAGGAACTCTAAAATTTCATTCAGAATAAATTTTGTTATTCTTAGTTGGTGGTAGCTTTTAAAAATTAAAAAAATGAAAGTAATAAACACAAAATTATTGACCTTGAGCCTCTGCAGATTTAATTTTTCTTTCATCCCCAACTGTGGCATGTGTTTTGTCCCAGTCAGCTGGCTGTGTGGAACCTGATTCCTGTGTATCTGCATATGATGCGGCTTAGTTTGCTAATCTAAAGAGGCACATCAGGAGCCATCTGGAAGTGTGTCAGGCTTAGAAATCTGAGACCAAACTGGGAGGGCTTTTAGAGATCATCAGCCTAGAGGAGGAAACAGAGGCCTGGAAAGTTACAAGCCTTGCCCAGCCAGGGTCATAGAGTTAGCACCAGAGCTGTGCCTAGACCCTGAACTGACACTCCATTAATAAACCATGCTTAGTCCCTATTCTCATCCAAAAACTCGCCCTTGCTACTAAAAACGCAGTGCTGAGACTGGGAAATCAACTTATCAAGAAAGATGAATTACCTAACACATTTTTCAGCCAAACTTCTTAATGGGAATAACCTGACAGTGTCAACCTTTTTTGGAATACATACCTTGGGTGACTTCGGGTGAGTGAGAGACAGTGTAGCAATGGTGTAAATGCTGATCTGTAATTGTTTAGAGTGACTCTGAGAGTACATTCAACTGAATAACCCTGGCAATAGGGAAAGGGTAGTGTGATGTTGACTTGTGACCCTTCCCTGGGGAGCAAGCTGTGTCAGGAGACCTAGCAGTACTTCTGGAACACCAGGTTTCTTAGGCCATGCTCCCAGGTACTAGACAGGAGGACTGGCTACTGCACCTGCAAGGTGACCATCACTGTTTTATGATTTGGGGTTTTTGAGATTTTTTTTAAGTAATAGGTAAATAGGTAAATAAAATAGGTAAATAAAGTTGCTCTCTGTTTTCCTAAGGGAGGTCGGGCAATATATATTAAGTGTTGATCATTGTGGTAGGCTCTGGGGATTTAGTGCTTAATAAAACATGTCTGTAAGGACTTAGTCTATGGAGCTGACAGTTCCAAAGAAAGGTACCCATTGCCCTCCAGAAATCTTGGTTCTGTTAGTATACTGGATTAGTGACATGCATAAGAGTCTCATCAGAGCAAACTGACTTTACCTACCTGTGAGTTTGTATCCTGATGGAAAAGGTGTCTTCTAAGTCTCACATGGCAGCCATCCTTGGCCTGACCTTCTGCACCACTCTCCACAGTCCTATCTACCAGACCCATTCTATCCTTTCCCACTTTCTTCCCTTCATCCTTAGAGGCCAGACTGATTGCGTGCCCCCAAATGTCTATGGCTGTTCCTGCCTTTGAGTTTTTGAGCATGTTTTCACCCTCATTTAGAATATCTCTTCCCTCCCCTTCTGCTTCTCCAAATCCTGCCCAACCTTCAGGGCCCAACTCAATCCCCATCCTCTCTGCAAAGCCCTTCCCAGTCTTCTTTCCTCAGACTCGGATAGCAATTCTTCCTCTACCATGCTGTGGATGGCGTAGCTGCAATTTGGCCTAGCAGTAAAGAGAATGGACTCTGGAGCTAAACTCTGGGTGACCTTGAGCTGCAACCTTTCCTGGCCTAGAGTTCTTCATCTGTAAAAATGGGAATGATAATTGTACTTGGCCCAGAGTTGTACAGGTTAAATAAGCTCATACTAATTAAAGTCTATAGAACACTGTCTGGAACATAAATTCTCATTAAATAGTTGCTGTTATTATTATTCCTTCTAGCTTGTATTTAATCATGGCCTTCCATGTGTTATTGTTTAATCATTTTAATTGTCTATTTCCTGGCCTCTAGCGAAATTGTAAAGTGAATTGTAAAGCAAGAGACTTGATGTTACACTTTTTGTTTACCCTTTTCAGTATTACATGTGCATGTATGTATGTATTCAGTATTACATGTGCATATATGTATGTATTCAGTATTGCATATGCATATATCTATGTAATAGTTTGGTTTTAAGCAATATGTATAGGTCCCCAATACATATCACTTAAAACTGCAGTGCTCAACCCCTGGGCCAAGGACTGGTACTGGTCTGTGGCCTGTTAGGAATTGGGCCTCTAACTGAGCTGCACAACAGGAGGTGAGCGGCAGGCAAGCAAGCAAAGTTTCATCTGTATTTACAGCTCCTCCCCATTACTTGTATCACAGCCTGAGCTCTGCCTCCTGCTAGATCACCGGTGGCATTAGATTCTCATAAGAGTGCGAACCCTACTGTAAGCTGCATATGTGAGGGATCTAGGTTGCACGCTCCTTATGAGAATCTAATGTCTGATGATGCGAGATGGAGCTGAGGTGGTGCTGCTAGCGCGGGGGAGTGGCTGCAAATACAGATTATCATTAGCAGGGAGGTTTGACTGCACAATAAATGCAATGTGCTTGAATCATCCTGAAACCACCCCCTGCTCCATTCATGGAAAAATTGTCTTCCATGAAACTAGTCCCTGGTGCCAAGAAGGTTAGGGACTGCTGACTTAAAATGAAACTATTATTGTAGTAAACAAAATATATGGAACAGGAGTAAGGAATTGAGGAGAAAAGATTGGCTTCAGTTCACAGACAGAGTTTTCTTACCATTCTTAGAGCACGTGATCTGTTCCTTTTTCATTGTTGTTGAGTCTAATGAGCTCTTCTGCCACAATCACCAAAAGTATGAACATCATTTAGTAGCAATTTCAGGAGGTTGTCATAGACTCTTTGTTCTCCTTGGTCCACAGGGGCGGTGGGGCGGGAGGGAATCTCAGACAGTAAATTCTGAGCTATCAGAATATCTCAAAGCTCTAAGTGGTGGGTGATACGCGAGTTGTTTTTAACATACTCCCCTTGCTGACAGCGGGTGGGGGAAGGAAACCTTCCTCTTCAGCCACCCTCTTCTTCCCCGTTCTCCTTCATCGCCAGCTCAGATCCTCACAAACGCCATCTTCACCTGTTAATGTTCACAGACGTTTGGGGGAAACTGAAGGTTACATCCTAGTAGGAAGAGGTATGGACCCAGGTGGAATCACTCAATAAAATTAAGCCCGTTGTGGACAGGAGTTCTCATGATGGCAAGAGCTGCCAGCAGGGTCCTCTGCCATCCACCCAGCAGCCTGGGACCTCAGCTAGGGTCTCTCACAGCTCTGTGGATGCCCTCTCCCAGGTGAAAATGCTGTGTTTCTCCTTCTTCTAGGCTGGAACAAGACATTAAAAAGTTAAAGGCTGACCTGCAGGCCAGTAGGCAAGTGGAACAAGAGCTCCGCAGTCAGATCAGCTCCCTCTCAAGCACCGAGCGAGGGATCCGCTCAGAAATGGGCCAGCTCCGGCAGGAGAACGAGCTGCTGCAGAACAAGTACGTGCACCTTTCCAACCTTTGGCGGGAGCCCAGCAGCCTCAATGTTTCTCTTGTTTCCAAGGATTGGGGCACAAGATTTGTGGTGACAAAGGGACCCAGCTGAGAGGTTTTAAAGTAAAATGTTTAAAATACTTGATTTAGCACAAGCTATTGGACATATTTATAAAATCTATAAAAACTTATTTTGTTGCAATAAAATAGTTTATTAAAATTACTATTTTGTCTTCTCTCATTAAATAACTTCTTAGTTTAAAATATTAGTAGTTATTAAGCTTTCGTGATAATAAAAGTAAAATTGACAAGTAGTTCTACCACAATTTGAAAATCTGGCTCCTTAGAGGGAAAGTTTCTGGAGGATTAGACTAAATTTACTTTGATTTCCAGAACTGAAAAATGGCGTTGAACTTTGACTGATTTTATTTGAAGAGCAGGCAAAAAGCCAGCTCTTCTGTGTGAATTCCTTTAGGCTTTCCATTAATTCATTCTGTAATTACTTCTTGACTCAATGTGGGTCTGTCCTTTTTTTAAAACTCCAAGCACTGTGTGTGATTACTATTATAAGCTCTGGGCTTTCCCCATTGACAGAGGAGTTCAACGTTTTCAGGAATGTAACCAAAAGCTAAAGCATTACAGGCAAATAACCTCTCTATTGCTTTTGATCAACATTTGTGGTGGTTCTAACATTGATACACAGAGAACATCCCAATAATCTCATTTCATGTTGATAGGCAAAGCTGAGGTGTGGGGGGTAGTAGGCAGGGAAGATGGCTGAAATTCTATCTGAAATTAAGCATCCTGTGACTCTAACCAAGAGGTCAATTTTGGGACACTCTGAAAATGTCCTGCAGCTGAGAGGGAAAAGCTGCAGTAGGCTGAAGCGTAACTGTATTTAGGAAAAGAAAAACCATCTCTCTTCCACTCCTCACCTCAGTTTCAGTAGAGCTGGTCCCATCAGTTGTTCTTTGGTTGAAATGAAGTTCTTTCAAGGTGCTCTGGGGCACTAAAATTAGTTCTACAATTATCTTCCCCTCTGTTAGGTTTCTAAACTTGTTTTACCCTATTTTCTGGAATACCTTCTATAAATTCCTTAACAGAGCAGAGGCTAGATCTGATTCTTTGTCTTATGAAGCAACTTGTTTATTGGTGTTTAGGAATTATTTAAGAATAATGACATTGTTTTACTTGGCCACTCTGGGAGTTGACACTCAGGATTTGCTGTTCAGCCTCCTGTTTACTTGGCCTTAAAGTGATAAAGAGAAGTCATGTTTCTCAAGGTTTACAGTGTGCATTTCTAATTGTAAGACTATGTGACAATCATTCCATATAGGTTACATAATGCTGTGCAAATGAAGCAAAAAGACAAGCAGAATATCAGCCAGTTGGAGAAAAAGCTAAAAGCTGAGCAGGAAGCCCGAAGTTTTGTAGAAAAGCAGTTAATGGAGGAGAAGAAGAGGAAGAAGTTAGAAGAAGCCACTGCTGCTCGGGCTGTTGCATTTGCTGCTGCTTCAAGGTATGTCCATGTCACCTGAGTGTTTAATCTAAGGTTGGCTTTCCTTGTACCAATATAGACATGGTAATTTGATGCCGTGGGCAGGATTGGACATACAACAACCATGCATAGATGGATTGCTTTTAAGTACTGTTTTATTAGCTGGTTTAAACTCCATCTCTGCAAACTTATACTGTCTTAAAACAACTGCATCCTTTAGCAACCTCATCTGTGAAATGGCATGAGAGAATCACCATGCCTCCTGTACCTGGGAGGCAAAGTACTGTTCATAAAAGGGTTTCCAGTCACTTTCTGTAAGGCTGATGATTACTAATTGCTTTGAGTGATGCCATCTGGAATCTTGTTCCCTTTAGAGCAGCAGTCCCCAGCCTTTTTGGCACCAGGGGCCAGTTTCATGGAAGACAAATTTTCCACGGACTGGGGGTGGGGTGCAAAGCTCAGGTGGTGATTCGTGGCCTGTTTCCTAACAGGCCACAGCCCGGGGGTTGGGAACTGCAGCTCTGGAGAACTGTCATTACTTTCTATTCTTAGGTGTGTGTGTTTCTGGAGTTCTTTGCTTAAAATGTAAAAAAGGTAAAATTTTGGTTGCCTAAGCACTGTGTACTGACTGCTCGTGCCTTTTTTGGATATCAGCAAACTGTCAAATGAGGTGAAAAAAAAAAAGTGAAACATAAGTCTCTATTAGATACCATTAAATTGGTATGAAAATGGGGACTACCTCCTGTATCATTGAAAAATACTCCTATATACAAGTATTCCAACAACTGATATGTAATTGCCATCTAAATTCCAGCAAGGAGAGAAGATGGTTAAGAGCCTTTGAGGGGCTGGGCATGGTGGCTCACGCCTGTAATCCTAGCACTCTGGGAGGCCAAGGCGGGAGGATCGCTCGAGGTCAGGAGTTTGAAACCAGCCTGAGCAAGAGCGAGACCCCGTTTCTACTAAAAATAGAAAGAAATTAATTGGACAACTAAAAATATATATAAAAAATTACCCGGGCATGGTGGCACATGCCTGTAGTCCCAGCTACTTGGGAGGCTGAGGCAGGAGGATTGCTTGAGCCCAGGAGTTTGAGGTTGCTGTGAGCTAGGCTGACACCATGGCACTCTAGCCCGGGCAATAGAGTGAGACTCTGTCTCCAAAAAAAAAAGGGGAAAAAAAAAAAGAGAGAGCCATTGAGGGGCTTTTTTGGTTTTTAAGGGTTTTTCTTTTTGGCTTCTACTTTAGTTCATCACTTTTTCTTTGGTATTTTTTTTTTCTTACTAATGAAGTCCATCTTCATGGTGGGGGATCAGTTACGGGATTGCAGAAACAGAGTGAGGGTATTGTTATTTATTTCACTTTTAATTTTCATCCTAATTTATCCTAATTTATATCTATGTGGTATAATTCAACTGTGATTTTTCCTTGAGTTTTGCTTTGTTGTATTAAACAAGTAATTTACTTGCTGATCTTTGGCATGTTAATAGCCTTCTTCTGGCATTTGCAGAATAATTAGTGAATCATTTCACCTTTTAGGAAATAACAGCAAGTGAGAGCTCTCTCCAGGGTGATCCTGCCTTCCAGCAGGACTCTAGACTGCAGATGGCTGAGCCCACTTGGCCTATCATCTACACAGACTTATTAAGACCCTTGACTAGCCTGCCTAGGTTGTAGATTGTTTGTTTAAAGATGTGTAAGCATTTCTGAAGCAGGAAATTTTCCTAAACAGTCATCTAGTGTGGCCTCTGCTCTCTTTAATTCATCTAGCACCTACCCTTTTAAAAAAAATTTTTAAATTTTTTTAAAAAAATTCCACCATCGAAGATACAGCAGTTCCTTAACCATATTGTTTGGTGTCTCCCACACCTAAGCATCAGTAGGTTGGTTTCAGTGTCTACCCGAAACCCCTTTTGCTTCCAGTCAAGCTTCTTTATTTTGGCCTTATCCCTGGATGGTCTTTGTTTGCCATCACTTATATAGAGCTGTTTTTATTCTTAAGTAAATCTCAGGGTAGTAAATCTCTCACTGGACCTTCCTTTTTGGGGTGTTTTGGAACCCAAACAGTTCAGCAGCTTTGGACTGGCCATTGCCATCATCTCTTTTAGCTTGTCCTGCCCTGAGAAACAGCCTAATGCTGTGCCCTTCTTTTTCTGTTGACTCTGGGCTTGTGGCAACTCTGTAACTAAAGAAAGGTGAAATCCCCAAGAACAGCCCCTCAAAAGTGAGAAAAAATTTTTTTTAGTTCACTGCCCCCTGCTGGAGCTAGTGTATGTTCACCTCTGTCTTGCTCAGCTTTGTGTGCATCGTCCCAAGTCACTGTGGCCTGGTGGGAAGTTTGCTGGATTGGGAAGCTAGAAAACCTCAGTTCTTATCCCTGGTCTGTGACCTAAAAGTAAGGTGACCTGGGACTAGTATTTTATTTATGTAGCCTCAGTTTTTTATCTGGAAAATGGGATAATTTACTTAGGTTGTTATTACAATTGAAAGGTATGGGATGGATAAAGTACCCAGCTTAGTGCCTGGCTCATTTAGACACTCAACTAATGATAATTATTTTAGATCATTGTTGAAATTATCAAATAATAGCATGAACAGACTGAGCCAAAGGCTAAAACCTGACAGACCCTGCAGTATAAAAGAAATAGCAATCCTACAATATAAGTAAACCTATAGTCTTTTAAATCATCTTATTTCCTTCTCTTCTTTTTCAAAAGGGGAGAATGTACCGAAACCTTACGGAATCGGATCAGAGAGCTAGAAGCAGAAGGCAAGAAGCTCACAATGGACATGAAGGTGAAAGAAGACCAGATCAGAGAACTAGAACTGAAAGTCCAGGTAAGAGAGGAACAAAAGACTTCCTTCGTACTTGAATTCCTCTTTCATGCTAGACTTGTGCTCTATGTTGTAATGTGAAGATGATGCCTTTTGATACAGACCTAATCCCAGTGCATCTGAAAATCTCTATGTAACAGAAAATATTTGAAGCTCTACTCTTGTCCAGCTGATTTCAAGTCATATTTGATATAGCCAGATTCTAATACAAGCCAGAAATGTTGACAGTCCCTTGACATGTTGACAGTCCCTTATACCAGGATTTGACGAACCAGAGATTCATTTAACTTTTTCAGGTTGTAGGCCAGATTAGTGTCATTTGGAACTTACACATCTCTTCTTGGCCCTAACCCTCTGTCCACTGCCAGGGAATCGACCCTCCTGCATGGCTCTGAGCCTTGTAGATTATGTGTCTTAGCAGCGCATGATGAAGAAAGGTGCTAGTGCTGTACGCATAGCCTGGTTTTAGGGCTATGTATGCCACAGCCAAGTATTTGGCATTTAAAATTAATGTCATGTATTGTAAAGTTACAGTAATTTGAATGATGTAGGACTGGTAAGAAATTACTGACATGTCAATGGAATAGAATAGATGACCTGGAGACAAAGCCTAAAGCATGTAGTAAAGACGGCATGAGAGATAGATGGAAAAGGGGAGGATTAGTCAGTAAAAGGCTTTGGGATAGCTGGATAACTGGAAACAAATTAGAAGCCCATTGCATATCACATGAAAAGAAATTCCAGATGAAGAGTTGAATGCAGAAAAAAAAGAAGAAATGATTTTTTAAAAACTAGTTGAAAATATAGTAGAATTTATTTGATCTTGAAACAGGAGACTTTCTAAACATAAAGGCAATGGAAAAAAATCACAAAGCAAAAAAATAATAAAAAATCGATAGGGGAAGGTACAGATATTACAACAAATTTTATAAAGACAGTATATTCTTAGTATATACATAGCTCATAAAAATTGAGAAAAGCTCAAATGTGGAGGAAAATTGGCTAAGGATATGAACAAATAATTTACAGAAGAAATACAAATGATAAAAACAACAATATATCCTCATCAGTCATAAGAGATAAGCAGATTAAAGTTAGATATCACTTGAAATTAGCAAAGAATTTTTAAATGATAACCTCAGTTTTTGTGAGGATGCAGCAGTATAGGCCTCATACATTGCTGGTGGAAGTGTAACTTTCTAGAAAAGACCATGTCCTTTTTTAGATATTTCTTTGTAGTAATCCAGCCTAAGGTAAATATTTTAAAATCTCACCAGTGATTGTTGTACAAAGATGTTCATGGTGGTGGTATATATATTAAATGCAAACAATTTGGAAACAATTCTAACAGTGGGAGATCTGTTTAAATTTTGGTATATAAACATTCAGGAATATACAGACAATAAAAATTTTATTTCCAAATAGTTGAAATCAAGTTTCAAAGACTGTATATAAAACTGTATATATGGTATTATTTTATTTATGCTAAAAGATAAACATGCATAAAAAAGACTAAGAGAAAATGTATCAAATTTTTCATTATTGGTATTATGGGTAATTTTCATGTTCTTTGAACTTTTCCATATTCTAATAAGTTTAAATTTCTCTCTTAAAAAGACAAAATTCAAATATCTATAAATTGATTGGCTACATTGCCAGCTATTTTAAGTGGGCTAATTCTGCAGTATGTGCTGTCAAAATAATTAACATTTTTGCAATTTTTGGTGCAAGCAGCATTACAGTAACATTTGCAAGTTGCCAGCAAGGAAAAAGTGCTCTGTGGTTCCGAATGAGGCTTTTAAGAAGTGTTTTGTTTGGAGGCAGGGCCCATTGTTACCTAGACACATGCCCAACACAGTCAAATGATTATCTACTAAATGTTTTTTGTATGTGCATGCTGCCATATAAGTACATTTGGCACTTGTTCTAAGGTCTAAACCCACGAAATACCAGAATTGTGTGTTCTAGTGGCCAGGCCAAGAAAAGTGGGATTTAATTTGTGATTTCAGGCTAACTTACAGACATAGATGCCAAAAGTACCTTGTAGCATTGCTGTTTTGATGATATTGATAGGAGCTTCGGAAGTACAAGGAAAATGAGAAGGACACCGAGGTGTTAATGTCAGCCCTTTCAGCCATGCAAGACAAAACGCAGCACCTGGAGAACAGCCTAAGCGCAGAGACGAGAATCAAGCTGGACCTGTTCTCTGCACTGGGTGACGCAAAGCGGCAGCTTGAGATTGCCCAAGGTAGGAGCGCACGGGCCCCTGGTGAGGTGGTGTGACTGAGAATGCATAGGGATGCGGAGGGCAGATCTCCCCTCAGAGCTCTGGACCAAAGGGCAATTCAGTTTTCTCTTCAGGTGTTTTGGTAAGTGCCCAACATTGAAATGTAGAAACTATCACATTAAGTCATTCTGCAGACATATTTTGAAATGAGAACATGTCAAGTGCAGTGCATACAGAGAAAAGTATGATTTCTGTGTTCAAGGAGCTCACAGTGTCATTGAAGAAGTAGAGAACCGCAGGGTCATGAAAAGGTGCTTTGGCACAGAAGTTACATGGAGCCTGTGGGAACATAGAAAGAGGCAGGGACTGAAGTAATCTGGGGAGCTGAAAAGGGCTGTTTCCCAGGGGTACTGATGTCCGAGCTGGGACTTGAGGAAGCAGTGTGGTAGGGGGTGGGGGTGAGGGGTAGAGAGGCATCTGAACAGAAGAAACACAACTTGGGCAAGGGCTGGGAGGCTAGGTGGAGCCTGATGTGTTCTGAGCTGCAGCTGGCTCTGCTTGGCTGGAACAAAAGTTACAAATAAGGGAAAAGTGGGGGAGAGTCTGGAAAAGAGGCCATCCAGTTGGCAGATGTTTACTGAGACCTACCATGTGCCAGGCATAGTGAGAGTCCCTGAGGATACAGCCCTTGCAATGACAGATGATGAACAGGCTAGTAGGGAATATGTCAGATGGCAGTAGATGCAATGACCAAAATAAACTAGTGGTGAGACAAGATATATGTATGTGTAGGGTTCTCCTTTTGACATGGTAATCACCAGAGAGCCCTTGACTAGGTAGTATTTGAAAAGAGACTGAAAGGAAGAGAGTGAGCCTTATAAATAGCTGAAGGAAAGCACTTCCGGGGAGGGAACAGCACACGCAAAGCCCTGAAGAGGAAGCATGGGTACAAGTGCAGCCTAGGTGACAGGGAGAGTTGTTGCTGGAGGCAGGAGTAGCAACAGATTTGTGGCTCATAGAAAGATATTGGGACTCTGAGTACATGGGAAGCTCTGGAAGGCTTTTGAATGGAGGCATAATAAATTTGGATTTTGTCTAACAAAGTGATTAGTCTCCTAATCAACTAGAGTACTAAATTGAGTATGATACTGAAAGAAATAGAGTACTGAAAAAAATTAGACTACTAAATAGAGCACTGAAAAGAACTTTCAAACAGTTGACTTAATGGAAGGAAAAGAATATTTCAAATGGGGTGCAGTGGTGTGCACTTATAGTCCCAGCTACTTGGGAGGCTGATGTGGGAGGATCACCTGAGCCCAGGAGTATGAGACTAGCCTGGACAACATAGTGAGACCCTGTCTCTTTGAAAAAAAGATAAAAAGAAAGAAAGAATTTCAGTAGGGACTGACAAAGCAGTCACACTCTGTATAAAACATTGTCCTAGAAGCTCCAGGGGAGAAAAAGGTGAATACAATAAAGTGCATGAATTTTGGTCTTAGAGATCCCTTTACACTCTTAAAATTACTACTCCAGGCCGGGCATGGTGGCTCATGCCTGTAATCCTAGCACTCTGGGAGGCCGAGGCGGGAGGATTGCTCAAGGTCAGGAGTTTGAAACCAGCCTGAGCAAGAGTGAGACCCCGTCTCTAGTAAAAAATAGAAAGAAATTAATTGGCCAACTAAAAATATATACAAAAAAAATTAGCCGGGCATGGTGGTACATGCCTATAGTCCCAGCTACTTGGGAGGCTGAGGCAGAAGGATTGCCTGAGCCCAGGAGTTTGAGGTTGCTGTGAGCGAGGCTGACGCCACAGCACTCACTATAGCCTGAGCAACAAAGCGAGACTCTGTCTCAAAAAAAAAAAATTGCTACTCCAAAGAGGTTTATTTAAAGTGGATTATATCTTTCAGTATTTACCTACTAAAAATTAAAACTTAACATTAATTTTCTTTTTTTTTTTTTTTTTTTTGAGTCAATCTCACCATGTTGCCTGG
>CAUYRT010029851.1:0-34974 GCA_963574885.1 Lepilemur ruficaudatus
TGGAAAGGGAGGGATGGATATTAACTCATTCATGTGCTCAAGGGCTGGAGATTGTAGGAAGTGCCTGGCGTTTTGCTTCAGGCCAAAGTAAACAAACAAACAAACAACAACAACAAAAAACAACCTTTCTTTTGAGGATTAACACCATATCAGGCACATTAGTAGGCGTTTTGCCGAAGTTAAAAGAGTGAAAATTAACTCACTGTGGCCAATTCACCAGGTGATTTCACAAGTAGCCAGGAGAAAATCCAGACCAAGTTACGAGCGGAATTCCACTCGTATTCCGTTATTATTAGGGCAAAATGTTTCTCCTCCCATTTGATTGGCAGACCTGAGCTGGTTCCCTGATAGAAATTTCCAGGAATGAGGCAGGGAGGTGAGGGCTTTCTCTAAGGTTCTTTCTAGAGACTGGGGTCTCGAGGTGCGAAATGCAAAGCCGCTCTTCTGTGAGCCTATCCCCATTTACCCAGTGAACTGAAGGAAGTTTAGAACTTCGCATTCACTAATCGCTTAGGTTTCCTCCCACTATCCCTGGGACTTCTTGTATTTTAGGACTAAACACTATGATATAACAAAAATTGCTAAGAAGATTGCTGATTAAAAATAATCACTTGACGATTTGGCCCTTGATTTTACTGTCTTATTTAATAACTTCTAAATCTGGAAATTGGGGTCAGTTTGAAACAATCTAGTTTGTAAAAAATATTTTTACAATGCTCTGATAAATTCTGATTGTACTGTTTATTTCCATTAGTTAAAATCAGATTCCAGTACTCTTTGATTTAGAAATAAAAATAAGAGCTGGGTGCGATGACTCATGCCTGTAATCCCAGCAATGAGGAAGGCCAAGGCTGGAGGATGCCTTGATCCCAGGAGTTGGAGAGGAGTCTAGGGGACATAGTGAGACACTCCTCGTTTTCTAAAAAAAAAAAAGAAAAAAGAAATTAGCCATGCATGGTGGCTCATGCCTGTAGTCCCAGCTACTGGGGAGGCTGAGGCAGGAGGATCACTTGAGCTCAGGAATTTGAGGCTGCAGTGAGCTATGATTCTGCCACTGCACTCTAGCCCGGGTGACAGAGGGAGATCCAGTCCCAAAAGATGAAATCTGCTTGAAAATACTTGCATGAATCTCCACGTGATTAAAAGGATCACATCTAAAGGGTTATTCTTAATTGAGCAAGCCAATCGTGAGGCACACAAACAATAGCCTGAAAGAAAAAAAGCGCTTTGGAAGTTCAGAGCTGAAATTAAATTTATTGTTCCTGCACAATTCATGTGTAAAATAGACCCAATAACAACCGAATCGCAACTGTAACATCTGCAGCAACAACAGTCTACAACACAAATCCATTCTCTTCACCTTGGCAGAGATTTGGAACTGTTAAATTAACTGGAAAATCTCAACTGAGATTGTATCGTCTAAAGAAGGGCAGAAACCAAAGTGTTTCATCATTGAGTTTATTGAAGAACATGCTAAGAGGAGCAGTTGCTTCTAAATCATTTTCTTAGGGCATTTTTAGAGTGTAATAAAGCCCCCTTTTGGGGAGGGAGGACAGGAATGGCTGCCAAAGAGACAGCAAGATTCATACTAGCCAAGATACAGAAACAACCTAAGTGTCCATTCATGGATGAATGGTTGAAGAAAATGTGATATATCTCTGTTTATCTATCCATCTATCCATACACAAACAATGGAATATTATTCAGCCTTAAAAAAGAAGGAAATCCTGTTATTTGTGACAACATGGATGAACCTGGGGGAAATTATACTAAGTGAAATAAGCAAGGCACAGAAAGACAAATAACTACATGATCTAATCTATATGGGGAGTCTGGGAAAAGAAGTCAAACTCATTACAAAGAGTAACAAAGAGTAGAATAGTGATTACCAGGGGCTGGGAAGTGAGAGAAAAGGCGAGATATTTGTCAAAGGGTACAACCTTTCAGTTATGGATGAGTAAGTTCTGGAAACCTAATATGCAGCATGGTGACTATAGTTAATAAAAGTGTATGTTTCAAATTTGCTAAGAGAGTAGAATTTCAAGTGTTCTCAACACACACATACACACACACGCAGAGAGGTAACTATGTGAAGTAATGGATACCTTAATTAACTTGATTGTGGTCATTATTTCACAATGTATAGGCATATCAAACCATCATGTTGTACCCCTGAAAAATACAGAAAGAAAAGTTTAAAAAATAGAGACAGGTGGAAATGAACTCTTCTGGGGATTTTAGAATAGATGGCTCTATATAAACCTTTAGAATAGGTGGCTGTAAGTAAATATTGGTGGGACATCAATGTTTTATTAATAACCTAGATAAAGTTAACTAAAAGATACTGCAAGTGCAGTATAGAAACTTATATTAGACCATATTAAAATGAAACAAAGCAAAAATATTACAAATAGTAAAACTGCCATCAGGTGAATTCTATCCATATGACAGGCTCTACATATGTATTACCTTACATATTCTCAATAGTTAATGAGATGGGTATTAATATCGTTGTTGTATAGGCAAGGGAATACTAAAGGCATTTGGTTGGAATTCATTATATTCAAGCTCCTTTTGAGGGCCGGAAATGTGGGAACATGGCTTATCTATCTGCCATATCAGGTAAGAGGTCTGGTGCCCTGGATGCAGGCAGTGACTCACAGGAAGATATGGGCATGTCTGCCTCCTTTGGGGTTAATGTGATTTGTAGTGAGAGGCTAAATGACCAGGCATAAATCATTTACAACTACTGGACCAACATTTGGGAGAATGACAGTTTTCCAGAAGGAAAAGAAATGTTAATGCCACCACGTAAGATAAGTAAATTGCTAAAGAATAAACCCAAATCAGATTTAGAACAATATTCATAAAAACAAAATTTTAAATCCCTTCAAAGTTCAAACAAACAAAAATCCAAATGATTTAACTTCCTATATTTAGCATTATTCATTGCTTCATCTTGTCTGAAATTGTGGTTGATTTTGGATCCTGTTCCATTATGCCAGTGGACTCGAGGATGGGGGTGCGAGAGGGGGTTAGTGGAAAGAGTGCTGAGAGTCAGGAGCTAGGGTGCTAATTCCTATCTTTGAGAAAATCACTTGGGTCTCTCTTTCCACATTGATATATGAACTTTTATTGGGTTGAGAGATTCTTGAATTCTCTTCTAATTCTGACATCCTATAAACATGCTACGAACTCTATGCTGTCTTCACAGTACTTTCCTGTAACACCAGTTCACCCACTATTTGGCTTCCTCTGCTTGCCCTGGTGTACCATGGTCTTCTGAAAGAACAGCTGAAGGAAGGGGTCGACACGAAGGAGGAAGGACATGTCATTCTATTGAGTGACACAATCAGAAAATGTACTGCTTCCACCCCACTCCTACCTAAATATGAGGAATAAATGATTTTCAGAAAAGGCAGAAGGCTTTGTCACCAAAAGATGTACTAGTGTCATCTGAAAGGGAAGAGAGAGCATGGCAGCTGACTTGAGAGCACTAAGTTTTTCCTTCTTTCATTAAAATGACTGTGCAACTGACTCCTAGTCCTTGTCTGGGTTCTCATATTTTTGCAAGTTGTCAGTAGAAGCCTTGCAATGTGTGTACTTGGTGAGTCCATGGACAGCCCAAAGAACAATCTGATGGAGCTTTAAAATCAGCTCTGAAAAGCTCTCCTCAGAAGATGCCTCTGAAATGAGAGGCATGAACAAAGGGACTAATCTTCAGATAGATCGAGCCAATATTTTAACACATATACAATGAATAATTTAGTTGAGTGATAAATAAGTATGCATGGGGAAATGTTTTAGGTTAAATAATAGATACAATAAATATGTAAAATGAATTTGTTTAGAGGGATCATAAAAGTATAATTACATGGCTGTACATGTTTGGAAATATTCAATTAGTAGAAACTGAATGAACCAAATAAGTATGTTTAGTGAGATACATACGGACCAGGTGAAAGAAAGAAGCACAGGGCTGTTATGCCTTTGTAACCAAGGGAGCAATGTAAAAACACAGCTGGTTAACTGAGGTTCAGTGATGTCAGACCCCACCAGCTTCCCCAGATTAAGCTTTCCTCCTTGTGTTAATGACATTCTGGCAAGAAAAGCCATGTGCAAATGAGGCAAACATGTAGAGCCACCCTTGGTCTTATGACCATTTTAGGAAGGCTTAGGGTACACTTTGAGTAGAGGACAAAGATTGAGATCAAATGGTTAAGGTCTTGCATTGCAGATAAAAGGAATATACTGAAATTTTGTGTTCAAGACCATCTTTGGGCTTCCTGTTGGTCTCCTGCTGGTATAACTAGAACAAATATAAATCAAGCCAGGATGCCTCACCTTCTGTATTTGCTATCATCACTTCATGGAAGGGATCCTGGTCTAGTTCATTGTCTTGGCGGTTGCTGTGAGCTAAATTCAGCTGTTACTAATTGGGTGGCCTGATGCCTCTTTTATTGTCCCTGACCCTATTGCTAGCAGAGGGTCAGCCTTGTCTAGAGGAAGTGAGATAATACAGTTAACAGGAATGAGGGTTCCCTGTATATAGGAAAATAGGGAGGAAATGAATAAGACCAATTTACTAAAAGTGTATGTGGTCTCTTAGGGAGACAAGGCCCACATGTATGAAGTAATTAAAGGAAAACGAAAGATAGTGAATAAGTGTGCTAGTTTCCTATTGCTGCTGTAACAAATTCCCACAAACTTAGTGGCTTAAAACAGCACAAATGTATTATTTTACATTCTGTAGATTAGAAGTCGGGTATCCAAGATGGAGCTCGCTAGTCTAAAATGTTGACGGGGCTATGTTCGTTTCTATAGGTTCTAGGGCAGAAGCCATTTTCTTTCCATTTTCAAGTTCTAGTAGCAACCCACGTTCCCTGGCTCACAGCCCCTTCCTCAGTCTTCAAAACTAGAGCTGAGTGCTTCTCACATCGCACCACTCTGACCTCCAATTCTACACTCCTCTTCTACTTGTCAGGACCCTTGTGATTACATTAGGCTAACTCTTGGGTAATCCAAAATAATCTTTCTCAAGGACCTCAGTTTAACTGTATCTGCAAAGTCCCTTTTGCTATGTTCTTAGGGACTAGTGTGTGGACATTATGGGGGAGGCCATTATTCTGCCTACCATAATAAGCAAATGTTGGGCTGATTAGCAAGGATTCCAAGGTGGGGGTTGGGAAAAGAAGCTGTTCTGGGCTGGAGCACTTGAGGAAGCCTCCTGGAGACAATGAAGCCAAAGCTAAAAAGTGGCTAAACAGAGGAGAAATTACCCATCTCTGATGAAGGATTGTGTCTCCTGGGGTGTGGGCAGGGTCTGAGGAGACAAGATGAGCCCTCTTGATATCAGGTGCCATCCTCTATGCCCTTCCTGCTGGGAAGGGAGCTCCCTGAATATATCCTGCATGGTTGGGTGCATTCACTCCTCAGGTCGGCTCTGTCTAGAAATCATGAAATCTCATGAATAAAATGTTCCTCTTTTATCAACTTCCAATTTGTTATGTGTCCTTTTGATATTCCTGTTCAGGTATGCTGCAGAGCAAGGGGAGCCCTTTCTCTGAAGCAACTGGTGTATTGAGCCAGCTGGTGTCACCTTTGGTGCAGACATCTCTGGTGGAACTCCAGTAGGGGTGGGGGATACAACCTTGGCCACCGAATAACTCCATGTATTCAAAGGTTATTATGATGTGGTCAAATATAAGGTTGGGATTTAGACCTTGAGCCCCATGGCTTAGATATCTCTGCTAGAATCCTTTGATAATAACCAAACAACAGGGTTTCTAATTAATTGAGCACTGAATAAAACCAACCTGGAAAAAACCCATTTTTAAAAAAACCTGTATCCAGGATTTATTGGTTACAGTGAGTTTGGGTGGGCAGTAAGGAATTGTTAAAATGTGTAAGGAGTATATGTAAGCCCTAGAACATTCAAGCACCTAACAGGGGGAAGATTTATTTTTTTATTTTTTTTTATTTCAGAAAAATATGAGAGTACAAACATTTTGGTCACATTTTATATCTTTTCCTTTCCCTAGCAAGGGTTAGAGGCATGCCCATCCCTTCCACATGCTCACTGCATCCCTCAGATGTAGGTCCACCCCCCTCAACCCCCAGATCCCTGGTGAACACCATCACTATTTGAGCACCATAATGTTAATCAGTCAGTACCAATTTGATGGTGAGTACATGTGGAGCCCATTATTCTGATCTTGTGACACCTCACTTTGGATAATGGGTCTAAGCTCAATCCAGGATAATATAAGCCGTGCTAGCTCACTGTCGTTTCTTATAATTGAGTAAAATTCCATCGTATACATATACCAAATTTTAATAATCCACTCATGAATTGACAGGCACTTGGGTTGTTTCCATGTCCTTGCAATAGTGAATTGTGCTGCCATAAACATTCGGGTGCAGATGTCTTTATTATAGAATGTTTTATGCTCGTTTGGGTAGATGCCTAATAATGCCATTGCTGGATTGAATGGTATTTCTATTTTTAGCCCTTTGAGGAATTTCCAAATTCTTTTCCACAGAGGTTGCATTAATTTGCAGTCCCACCAGCAGTGTAAGAGTGTTCCTGTCTTTCCACATTGTCACCTGCATTTGTTGTTTTGGGATTTTTTGATAGAGACCAATCTCACTGGGGTTAGGTGGTATATCATTGTGGTTTTGATTTTCATTTCTCTAATGATTAGAGATGATGACTTTTTTTAATGTGTTTGCTGGCCATTATTCTGTCTTTTCGGGAAAAGTTTCTGTTCATTTCCATTGCCCATTTATTATTGATGGGGTTGTTTGATTTTCTTGTTAATTCTTTTGAGTTCTAGATAGATTCTTGTTATCAGACCTTTACTGGAAGTGTAGAGAGCAAATATTTTCTCCCATTCTGTAGGTTGTCTATTTTCTCTAATGATAGTTTCTTTGGCTGTGCAGAAGCTTTTTAATTTGATCAGATCCCATTTGTTTATTTTTGGTGCTGTGCTGATTGCTTTGGGGGTCCTCTTTAAGAATTCTTTGCCTAGGCCGATGTCTGAAAGGGTCTTCCCAACATCTTCTTCTAGGATTCTTAAGGTTTCATGCCTTATGTTTAAGTCTGTATCCATCTTGAGTGTATTTCTGTCAGAAGTGAGAGGTAGGGATCCAGTTTCATTCTTCTGCATGTAGCTATCCAGTTTTCCCGGCACCATTTATTGAAAAGAGATTCTTTTCCCCGATGTATATTTTTGTTTGTTTTATCAAATATTAGATTACCATAACCAGATGGTTTCATCTCTGGAATCCCAGTTCTGTTCCAAAGATCAATGCCTCTATTCTTGTGCCAGTACCATGCTCATTTGATTATTATTGCTTTATAGTACAGCTTGAAGTCTGGTTATGCCTCCCACTTTGTTCTTTTTACTTAAGATTGCTTTGGCTATACAAGGTATTTTCTGGTTCCATACAAAGTGAAGAATTATTTTTTCTAGATCTGTAAAGAATGATGATGGTACTTTGATGGGGATTGCATTTATTCTGTAGATCATTTTAGGTAGTATTGACATTTTAATGATATTGATTCTATCAATCCATGAACAAGGTAGATTTTTCCATCTGTTTCCATCTACAATTTCTTTTTTTAGTGGTTCATTGTTCTCCTTGTATAAGTCCTTCGTATCTTTTGTTAAGTATATTCCTAGATATTTAATTTTCTTTGGGGCTATAGTAAAAGGTATTGTGTTTTTGATTAGAGTTTTGGCTTGACTGTTATTGGTGTATATGAATGCCTCTGATTTGTGTATATTGATTTTGTAACCTGAGACTTTACCGAATTCATTTATCAAATCTAGGAGTCTCTTGGAAGAATCCATGGCGTTTTCTAGATACAATATTATATCATCAGAGAAGAGTGAGAGTGTGATCTCATCTGCCCCCAGTTGGATGCACCTAATACTGCTCAATTGCCTGATTGTTATAGCTAGGACTTCAAGCATTATGTTGAATACAAGAGGAGAATGTGGGCATCCTTGTCTAGTTCTGATTCAAAGTGGGAATGTCTTCAATTTTTCCCCATTCAGTATGATATTGGCCCTGGGTTTGTCATAAAAGGATTTGACAATTTTAAGGTATGAGCCACCTATGCCTATTTTGTTAAGAGTTTTTATCATAAAGGTGTGTTGGACTTTGTCAAATGCTTTTTCTGCATCTATTGAGAGAATCATATGGTCTTTCTTCTTGCTTTTATTTATGACGCAAATTGCATTTATAGATTTGCATATGTTGAACCAGCCTTGCATCCCTGGAATAAAGCCCACCTGGTTGTGGTGGATTATTTTTTTGATGTGCTGTTGAATTCTATTTGCTAAAATTTTATTGAGGATTTTTGCATCTATATTCATGAAGGATATTGGTCTGTAATTTTCTTTTTTTGTTGTGTCCTTTCCTGGCTTTGGTATCAAGATGATATTGGCTTCGTAGAATGAATTAGGAAGAAAATCATCTTTCTCAATGTTGTGGAATAATTTCTGTAGTATAGGTATCAGTTCTTCTTTGTTTGGTAAAACTCCGAAGTGTAGCCATCTGGTCCGAGACTTTTCCATTTTGGGAGGTAATTAATTACTGCTCCAATTTCTGAGCTTGAGATTGGTCTATTCAGAAATTCTGTTACTTCCTGGGTGAACTTAGGGAGGTTGTAGGTTTCTAGGAATTTGCTCATTTCCTCCTCGTTATGTAGTTTTTGGGCATATGGTTTTTTATAGTAATCAAAAATAATGTTTTGTATTTCTGTGTTGTCTGTTGTGACCTCTCCTTTTTCATTTCTAATGAAGTTTTTTAGTGTCATTTCCCTTTGATTTCTTGTCAATCTAGCAAGAGGGCTATCAATTTTGTTTATCTTTTCAAAACACCAGCTTCTGGTTTTGTTGATCTTCCATATAATTCTCTTGTTCTCAACTTCATTTAGTTCTATTTTGATCTTAGTTATTTCTTTTCTTCTACTAGGAATGGAATTCATTTGCTCGTCTTTTTCCAATTCCTTGAGTCTATTCATTAGGTTGTCAGTATCTAAGCTTTCTGTTTTTTGGATGTGAGCATTTATTGCTATTAGTTTTCCTCTCAGGTATGCTTTTCCTGTATCCCACAGGTTTAGGTAACTGTGTCTCTGTTATCATTTAGTTTGAAGAAACTCTTGATTTCCCTTTGAATTTCCTCCTTGACCCAAGAATTTTTCAATAATTGATTTTTTAGTTTCCATGACTTTGTGAAGCAGTGAGTGTTTTTATATGAATTGAACTCTAATTTTATACCACTATGGTCAGAGAAGACACATGGTATAATTTCTATTTTTTTGAATTTGTTGAGATCTGATTTGCAGCCTAGTATGTGATCAATTTTGGAGAAGGTTCCATAGGCTGCTGAGAAGAATGTAAATTCAACTTTATTTGAGTGGAATGTTCTGTAGAGATCTGACAGAACTTTTTGTTCAAGAGCTCTGCTTATGTCCATTATTTCTTTGCTAATTTTCTGTTGGAGGATCTATCCAGTTCATTCAGTGGAGTGTTGAAGTCCCCTACTACTATGGCATTATTGTGTAACATGCTATTTAGATCAGACAAGGTTTGCTTTATGTAATTGGGTGCTCCTGCATTGGGTGCATAAATATTAAGAATTGTTAAATCTTCTTGTTGGATCTTCCCAGTCACCATTATAAAGTGGCCATCTTTATCCTTTTTTACTTTTGCTATCTTAAAGCTTATGTTTTCTGCAAATAGTATAGCTACCCCTGCTTTCTTTTGACTTCCATTTCCCTGGATAATAGTTTCCCCCCCTTATCCTTCAGCCAGAAGGCATCTTTGTGGCTTAGATGTGTCTCCTATAGACAGCAGATACAAGGCTTGTGGATTTTTATCCATTCTGCCAGTCTATGTCTCTTCAGAGGACAGTTTAAGCCATTTACATTTATTGAGAGGAATGAAATTTGAGGAAGATTTCCATTTGTATTGTTGGGTGAAGTCTTGTTGCTTTGTTTTACTCTTTGGGCCATCATGCACTTCAAGTTCTAGCCTTTAACTCTTTAAAGATTTTAATTTGAGGATTGCCTATTGCCCTGTTTGGTGTGTAAGGCAGGTCTGAGTACTTACTGTAGGGCTGGTTTGCCCTACAGTGATTGCTTTTCTGGGAAGGACTTTATTTCTCCCACATAGATGAAACTTAATTTTGCCGGATAAACAATTCTAAGTTTGGCTTTACTCTGTTTTAGAAGATTAAGGATAGACACCCAATCCCTTCTGGCTTATAAAGTTTCAGTTGAGATGTCTGCAGTTAGTCTGATAGGCTTTTCTTTGTAGTTTATTTGTTGTTTTCGTCTTGCTGCATGGAAGATTGCTTCTTTTGCATTTACTTTGGTCAGCCTAATAACCACGTGACAAGGTGATTACCTTTTCAAATTGAGTCTCCCAGGAGTTCTGTGTGCTTCTTGTATCTGGATATCGAGATTTCTGGCCAGGCCCGACATATTTTCATCCAGTATTCCATGAAATAAATTTTCCAGCCCTTGTGAATGTTCCTCTTCCCCTTCTGGGATCCTAATCAATCTGAGATTTGGCTTTTTTACATAATTCCACACTTCTTGTAAGCTTTGGTCTTGTCTCCTGTTTCTGTGTTCCCTTTCTTCATCTGATTTGTTTAGCACATAGGCATAATCTTCAAGCTCTGAGATTTTTTTTTTTTTTTTTTTGAGACACAGTCTCACTTTTGCTGCCCTGGCTAGAGTGCTGTGGTGTCAACCTAGCTCACAGAAACCTCAAACTCCTGGGCTCAAGCGATCCTCCTACCTCAGCCTCACAAGTAGCTGGGACTATAGGCATGCACCACCATGCCAAGCTAATTTTTCTATATATTTTTAGTTGGCCAATTAATTTCTTTGTATTTTTAGTAGCGACGGGGTCTCACTTTTGTTCAGGCTGGTTTTGAACTCCTGACCTTGAGCAATCCACCCGCCTCAGCCTCCCAGAGTGCTAAGATTACAGGCGTGAGCCACCATGCCCAGCCAAGCTCTGAGATTCTTTCTTCTGCATGATCCATCCTGTTCTTAAGGCTTTCCACTCTATTTTTGAGTTCCTTGAATATTTCCTTCATTGCCAGGATTTCTTTTTGATTTTTCTGTATTATTTCAATTTCTTTAGAGAATTTTTTATTCATTTCCTGAATTGTTCTGTGGTTTCTTTATTTTGGGATTCTATTTTCTCTTCAATTCCATTGAATTTTCTAACAATATATAATCAGAATTCTTCCTCTGTCAGTTTAATCATATCATGTAAGTTGGTGTCAATTGGTGGAGATCGAGTATTTTCTTTTGGAGGTGACTTTTCTCTCTGATCCTTCATGTTTCCTGTGATCTTCTGCTGTTTCTTTCTCATCTGGGTACTTTGTCAACGACTGGAAGTGCTAGGACTGAATTATGAACTAAATTCTGGGATTCAAAAGGGATGATCCTTGGCTGAGCTGGGGAGATGTCTCTGTTCCTGTATTCTCTTAGAGGAGTTTGAGCCTGTTGGGTTGTCTTTGACCTGATGTCTTCACCTTCTGCTTACAGAGTTTAGTGAGTTTGGACCCCTTGCTTAGATACCCAGGAGTTAGATCACTCTTGTGAGTGCGAGTCTGCTATCAACCACTAGATTGAGGTGGGAGACACTATGTTAGGCTATGAGTTTACTCTCTCTTTTGTTACTTGTGGTTTGCAAGGAGGAGTCAATTATCAAGTATATTCCAAAACCTTTGTATTGTGCTCTAAGCCTCCAAATAGGATATACAGGTATCTCAGTCTTTGGGGAATGTCCTGCCACTCCTGAGGGTTCCTAGAGTCCTGTTACTACTTTAGGTGGGGTGAGAGGAGCAACAGGTATCAGTGAGCCTAAGAGAGAATACTTTGGAGGTTGCTTGATCTGTAACTAGGGGGGAGCTATTAATATGTGATTCAGAGTTCTTTCGTCGCTCTTGCGGAGGAGCTCCTGGTGGGAGGAGTCAATTGGTGTAATTGCTAAGGACTATGGTCAAGATTTTCCTTCTTGAACCACAGGCCCATAAGTTGGCAACAGTCTGGGTGGCAAGGGCAAGTCCTTGTGTTCTCATCTTATCAGATGATCAAAACCAACCAGCTGTATGTAGACATCACTCTGCCCCTTTTTGCTTAGTTCCAAGGTCCCACATATTCAAACTAGTCATACAGGGAAAGCAACTTTTCGCCTTTTTCCCATCCTTCCAGGGCTGAGTCTGTTTTGGTGGGCTGGGGAGGAGGCAATGGATAAGACTGCCACAAGACCCAGACTGGGAAATGTCTTTTCTCATTTTTCCCCTCCACCAAGTGTGGAGTCTGCCCTGTCAGAGGGGAAGATAACCCACCAGCCTGGGGGAAATGCACTTCCTAGGGCTACCTGGTGTCTCAGCCCAGGAAATGGATACTCTTGTTCCTCTGCCCCTCCAAGGGCAGGGTTCATCTAGTTGGTATGTAGCCTAAACTCAGGGCTGTTGGAGAAGCCCTGCCTGAGGCTACTGAGGGTCCCAGACCAGAGAGTGACCTGCCTTACCACTTGGCCCGTGCAAGGGTGGAGTCAGTCCCTTCTGCATGAAACCCCAGTGGTCTGGTCGCAGCCAAGGACGGTCCGCAACCCTGGCAGATCTCAGCTCAGAGAGCGAACCCTCACCCCTCTACAATTCCTGGGAATGGGGCTTCCCCTTTGGTTGGAGGCACTGGCTATAAGGCCACAGTAAAGAGGTGAACATGGGTCTCAGCTTCAAAGACTGTCCTGATAAGCTGCTAGTATTGCCTTTCAGCTGCCAGCGGGCAAGAGGAAGCGAAACAGAAGTAACAGCTCAAGACACAGGTTTCAGGTTGAACAGCCTCTTTCTCAACTCCATCCAGGGGCAGAGTCAGTCCCTTTGGTGCGAAGCACCCAGGCCCAAGTTGCAGGAGAGTGTGGGTGGTAATGTCTCCCCAGGTCACAACTGGAAAAGCAGCTTCCTTCACAACTCCTCCTTGCCAAGATGGGCTCTGCTCTTTTGGCACAGAATGCACATGGCTGGGTGGGGCAGGTGGCTGAGTTGGGCAGTACACCACCCAAGTGCAATTGGGTCCAGCTGGCGAGTCAGCTGCACAAGCCACCACTTTCACCCTTCCGACCCTTCAAATGTAGAGCCCGAATCGCCGGATGGGAAGACCCTGGGCAGGGTTGGAGGCACTGATGGCTTCTCTCCTAACTTCCCCTTTCCAAATGTCAGACCTGTTCAGCTGGGATGGGGCACGGGGGAGGTCTGAGACCACTTCCAGAGCAACCCCCCACAGCATTTCCAGACTACGGAGTGGCAGCTGCCTGCCTACTTAGAGCCAGCTGGAAGGCACCTGGAAGGTGGAAAGCTGGGCTGGGTTTGACGGGCTGTCTACAATCTGCCTGCTGAGCCCACTGCTTCCCCAACACGCTGAGTCACAACTATTTAGGTGTAGAAATCCAGACTCTGTCTACCCCGTGCCAACCAAAACTTTAGCAATTTCCAAGGGCAGAGCCTCCTTTAAGTTTTACACCAACCCACCCACCCACCCCTCTGTCCTAGTCCCGGAAGCCTCCTGAAGTGAGATGCCTGTCACCAGGCTCATTTCTGCAGTACCGGGAAGCGCCCATTTCAGACCCTCACCCACCCAAAGCTGACTCAAGAGCACACAGTTCAAAATGTTCCCCACTCCAGTGTCCACACAGCCCGTCTGCGCACTACCACTTCCTACCGACTTCAGGCACTTCCCTGCCTGCCAGAGTGTGGAGTTCGGTGGGGGAAGGATCTTTCCCCTATGAGTCAAAATGCACTGCCTCAGCCAGCCAGCCGATCAGCACGCTGGACCCGTGCTCCCTCCCTATTGTATATTTCAAACTCTCCGGGCAGTAGATTCTTCAATTCACCTTTGTTTTTCACCAGTGTTGTTTGTCCCACGCTGCTTCTCTGCAGGTTCACAAATATGATCCTGTGATAATGCAGTTCATTTGCGTGTAGTTGTCCGCTTCCTTCACTTCCCACTCTGAGAGCCCAGAGCCAGGAGGTCACCCCTAATCCACAATTTTTCTCCCCCTCCTGGCCAGAGTTTTTGAGTTACAAGAACCACTCCAGAGATTTCTTTTAGGAAAACAGTCACCATTGGCAGCACATTTTGGTGACACACAATGGGTCACAAAACTTGCCAACTTGTATGACATATTCAACCTGCTCAAAGAACTCAATCTGTCACTTCAGGAGAGAATGACAATTGTGTTCAAGTCAGCAGATAAAGTGGCTGCATTCAAAGCCAAGTTGGGATTATGGGGGCAACAATGAACATTGGGACTTATGAAGTGTCAAACATTAGCAGAGATTTTGAAAGAGACTGAGCCAGGGACTTCTTTCTCCCAGCTGGTGCCTGATCACCTATCTCAGCTTTCAAAAGAGTTTGAGCATTACTTCCCAACCAAAAAGGACCCCCAAACTGGAAGGAAGGTATTCCTTCCTTCCTGGGAAGAAATTGACCCATTTGTGAATAAGCCAGGTGAATTGACTTTGTGCTAGAAGAGGATCAACTGCTTGAGGTCACAAATGGTGGTGGCCATAAAAGTATGCTTCAAACAACTTCAGATATTCACACATTCTGGATTAAAGTCAAGGCAGAATACCCTGAGATTGCCACAAAAGCACTGGAAAGCCTGCTTCCATTTCCAGCATTCTATCTTTTCAAGCAGGGTTTTCTGCAGCCACAGGAACCAAAACAAGCCTACAGAGTAGACTGGACATAAGCACACTTCAGGTGCCATTATCTCCCATCACCTCCAGATGGAACCATCTAATTGCAGGAAAACATGCTCAGGGCTCCCACTGATTCTGCTTTATGGTGTGTTGTATAATTATTTCATTATATATTACAATGTAATAATAACAGAAATAAAGTGCATAACAAATGTAATGCACTTGAATCATCCTGAAACCAGCCCCCCTCCCACAGTCTGTGGAAAAATTGTCTTTCATGAAACTGGTCCCTGGTGCCAAAAAGATTGGGGACTGCTCCTCTGTTGGATATTTCTAAACATAAGGCACCAGTAGGCCAAAAGCATAATTGGTAGAGGATCATGATGTGTTAAGATCTGAAGAGCCCTCCCACCACTACGAGAAAGATGAGTTTCAGTCACTGATGGATGAAGTTCCATTATTCCATTATTAGAGATTCATTCCTTTGGTTTAAGACTTGCCCATGGCAGGTTGGGACTGTTCAAAGAACATGGCTACTATAGTGGAAATGGTGCCATTACACTCAGGATCCTTGCAACCCTTCTGGTTGACTGGAAAACTAAAACATAACAGTGCCCATGTTTTTCCCAAGCTGGGTTCTGAATGCAATTTTATCCAGTTAGATACCTTATGTGAGACTTGGAAGGAAGAGGGAATGAGAAAGTCCATCTTCCTGCTCTTTCCTCTGTTTTCTCCTGACAAGCACAGTCAAGGAACTGGAAGTTCTACAGCATTACACTGCCCAGAGTCTCAGGAGTGTTGAAAGGTAGCTGTGGCCACAGCAGCTTTGTGATCCCTGGATCACAGCACCAATGGGATTATCTTGATGTTTACAGTTCAAGTGTATGGTGTCCTTAGTCCCCACCTTTGTGATTATGGTAAAGGAGCATCTTCCAGAACTTCAAGCATTACTTTTTAACATCCAATTCCTTGTATGAAATTCCTTTCCATGTAAAATACCTAGAGTAGCTTCCAGTTCTATAGTTGAACAGGTGGTGTAGCAGATGTGAACAAGTATGTATACTGGGGAGAGGGGACTAAGCAATGTGAGAGAATGGAATTCCTCCTATGGGCAGAAGCTCTGAAACTGGGAGGAAAACACAAGGGTTACATGAGTAATCTGATCCACTTCATATTTGACTGAAGGATGCTTTCTTGAAAAGGCTGCTTCTTCCAGATGTGCTTACCACCAACTCAGGCAGGCATTTTCCCACAAAATATAACAAAATAATTATAATTTGTCTCTCTCAACTAACCTCCAAGTAAATCTAATTGGCAAGGCATAATGTCCTTCACTTGTTCTTTTTTGTTTTTTAAGGAAGCAGAATCTTTCTCTGTCACCCAGGCTGGAGTGTTTATTGCAACCTCGAACTCTAGGTCCCAAGCAATCTTCCTGCTTCAGCTTCACAACTAACTGGGACTATAGGCAAGTGCCACTGTGCCCAGCTAATTTAAAAATCTTGGGAGGAGAGACAGGGTCTTGCTGTGTTGCCCAAACTGCTCTTGAACTGCTGGCCTCAAATGATCATCCTGCTTTGGCTTCTCAAATGCTGGAATTACAGGAGTGAGTCAGCACACCCAGCCCATTTGTTCTTTGTCCTTCTATATCCTTCCCATTTAAATAAAAGTATAAAATAGAAATGGGCCTCACATCTATTTTTAATTACATGCCAATATTTCATGAACATATAAACAGAGGCCAAATCACTGGAATGATTTTCCTAATAAAATCTATATATGATCTAACAACTACATATGATCTAAGTTAACCCTTCACTTAGTAGGACTGCAGAGAAGAAAATAAAAGCCAGAGGGCTAGTGTAGACATTTCATGCTCAGCATACATGACAGAAGCAGGAATAATCTTTCTCAATAACCTCCCCTTTATCTTGCTCCTTGATCTGAAGGAACCTGGCATCTCCGCCTACAGAAAGAGAAGAAAGGATTTCTCTTAGTACTTTGGCCAACAAAACATAAAATTCTGAGATCAAGACAAAAGGATCAAGTATTTCCCAGGTTTATCATAAGGCAAAGGAGGGAAAAGGATAAAACAACCATTCTCCGACATGTGGTCTTTGCTCAGTCCTCGGACTCCTCAGGCAGCCTGTTCACCACATTCTCAATTACATGGTATTTATTGGTGCTGAAGAGAAGTTAGGCATTGATTGTTTAGCATGATTGACTATTGCTTAAAGGTGTGCCCAGGACAACTGGCACCAAGTCTAATGGGTTTGCAAAGGGCCTTTTAAGATCCTCTAGGGTCTTTGATGTCACAGAGTGACTTTGCAGTATAGAAATCAATATAAGATCTGAAAGTTGATTGATCTTGCCCCAGCTCCAAGGACCAATTATGTATTTGCCCTGAAATGAAAACACTGTTTCCGCTCATGTCCTCTGAGGGAAACTAGGGACAAACTCTTTATAAAACTGCAGCCTAGATCACTGCCCTCTTCTGCTACTGTTTGAATGTCCCCTCCAAAACTCATATGGAAACTTAACGCGTAATGTGGCAGTATTGAGAGGTGGGACTTTAAAGGTGATTGGATCATCAGGGCTATGCCCTTATGAGTGAATTAAATTATTTATGAACTAATGGATTAGTGGGTTATCATGGGAGTGGGACTGGTGGCTTTAGAAGAGGAAGGAAGACCCGAGGTTAGCATTCACAGCCTCCTTGTCATGCAATGTCCTGTACTGCCTCAGGATACTGCAGACAAAGCCCACCTTGAAGAAAGCTCTCACCAGATACAGCCCCTTCATCTTGTACTTCTAACGTCCATAACTATAAGAAATAAATTTCTTTTCTTTATAAATCTCCCAATTTTGGGTATTCTCTTATATGCAACAGAAAATGGACTAAGACGCCTTCCTACATCATGGACTTTGTCTTCACCATTTCTGTGTGTCCAAAAGAGGCTGCAAAATCACCCACTCATTAGGGGTCACTTGCCTGGAAACCTGCCTTAAACCACACAAAGCTAAGAACAGGAGATCAAGAAAATAGCATGTGAATGACTGAAATAGATGTCACAGCAATCTCTTCTTGTCATGATGACCATCAAGAAGCTCTCAATAAATGTCTATAGGTTCCTCATGCACACACAGCTCTGCCATGTTTGCTTGTTCTGTTTGTCTTCCTGAGCACAAGTTAGTTGAAGCTGTTATTGCAAAAGACCATGAAGTTCCTGACCATTACACAAAAAGCCTCACTCAGTATTTATTTACTCTGTGTTTATACATAATTCTGACAAGCTTCTTTCTGTTTCCTTGAGCACAGATTGAGCAGATGTCCAAAAAGTACCCTTTTTATAGTTCCTGACCAGTATTTACAGGTCCATACTCAATGGACTTTCCTGCTCTTTATCCCCATAACATTCTACAAAGTTTGTTTTTTGTTTTTGTTATTATTTTGTTATTTGTTTCAATGTGTACCAAGTGAAAATGGAAATAGGCGGATTATTATTAAAGGCACTTACAATGATGCAAGCAAGAAGGGATGTCTGACAAACTGATGACAAGAAATAAAATGGAATAATCACAAAATTATATACATATTAGAACTCAAAAAGAAAGACTGTGGTATCATCTAGTTTGGGGCTATTGGCCAGACACATCTTATAGCCCTTGAGAACAGCACTGTATTAGTGCCCAACACATGAAGTGATAAACTTACGATGGTGACAGTGAATCATCAACAAAGGATTGAAATTATTTTCCATATAAGGTGATATAATTTGTCACCTGAAGGGGTTAAGCTTCTGTTATAATGACAATAAAAGCCACCACTCTAGAGTACCAGCTTCATAGCACTCAATGTGCCAGGTGTTTAATATATTTTGTTATTAATCCTTCTGGGCAAAGAGGCTACATCAGGACAAGGCATGTATCTGAGAGGGTTGGGGAAGGCAAATTCATTCTGTTGTGGCCTTGGTGATTGGTTTTATTCTGAGAATCAAAGACTTATAGTTTGTCTTCTTCTTAAGAAGGCAGAAGAATGTGTAATTATTTCATTTATTTACTGTGTTAAGTTGATGTAACGTACAACTTAAAGGGATAAGCTTTTATTATAATAGCCACCACTCTTTTTTTCTCACAGAGAAACCAGAAAAGAAATAGCTACCACTCTTAAATATCTGCTCTATGCCAAGCAATGTGTTGGGTGTTCTAGCATAAAATATCTTTAATCCTGCAGGGCAGTTATTATTATCTCCATTTTACATGTTGAGAAACTAAAGCTCAGGGAGATTATTATCTGCTCAAGGACAATATGTGAGTGGTAGAGCCACAGCTCAAATCCGGTTGCCTAAGACCCCAAAGCCATACTCTTCACAATCTCACTTAGAGTCAATTTATATAGGAAATCCCCTTAAATGCAACTACTTTGTTCCCTGATGAAGCCCATTAAAGAGTCATCTCAGAAATGAGCTTTCTAGTACAGTGGGAACGTTCCTATTCCTCTCTCTCTTGTTTCATAGAATGATGTTGCTAGCCAGGGAAAGAAAAGTCATTCTGGATCCAGTGAGTCTAAGCGAAGGGAGAATTTTAGTCGTGTTACAGAAACTCATCCTGAGTAATTCCTGGACGTCACCCTCTAAATCAATCTACCTATCAGAGTGACCACCTGGTCCTTGTCCACTATAGTCAGCTCTTTCCTCAGTAGCTGAAGCCATCCTAAAAATAGCTTCTGAACTTTGGAAGAAACCTCTCCTGGTGCCTACAGCAAAGAAGGTGCCAGTGGGTTGGGATGAATAGCCCCCAGACAACAGCTCCACTCTACAAGAAAGTCGGTGAAACCCTCTCTCATTTTCCAGGAATGAGAGACCAAAAAACCCCCATGGACAAAATATTCCATTCCTTCTTTCTGCCTAAATGCCATTCTCATTCCTTGTCTAATGTAAAACTCACTGACTTGGTGTCCCTGGTGTCTTAGCTCTACTGGAAGTTGACATGTCCCATGGCGGGGGTGTGCATGAAACCTCCACAAGTGCCAATACCTGAGTGGGAATAATTATCACATTCTCTCCTGGGAGCAGGGAGACATTAAAAATCTTCCCAGGTTGGGTTCATGAACGTCCTGGGGCTTAAAAGTACTCCTCACATGTTTTAACAATTCGTTACTGCCCACCCAACCTCAGTTCAGCCACTAAATTCGGGATAGAGGTTTTTTTAAAAGCGGGTTTTTTTCTAGGTGGGTTTTATTCAGTGCTCAGTTAATTAGAAATTCTTGTTGTTTGGTTATTTTCAAAAGGGTCAAGCAGAGATATCTAAGCCATGGGGCTCAAAGCATATCTGAACAGAAATATCAAAAGGACACATAACAAATTGAAAGTTGATAAAAAAAAAAAAGGAACATTTTATTCATGAGATTTCATGATTTCTAGACAGAGCCAACCTGAGGAGTGAATGCACTCAACCACACAGGATATATTCAGGGAGCTCCCTTCCCAGCAGGAGGGGCATAGAGGATGGCACCTGATATCAAGAGGGCTCATCTTGTCTCCTCAGCCCCTGCTCACACCCCAGGAGACACACTCCTTCATCAGAGATGGGTAATTTTCCTTCTGCTTAGCCACTTTCTGGCTTGGGCCCCACTGTCTCCAGGAGGCTTCCTCAAGTGCTCCAGCCCAGAGCAGCTTCTTTTCCCAACCCCCACCTTGGAATCCTTGCTAATCAGCCCAACATTTGCTTATTATGGTAGGCAGAATAATAGCCTCCCCCAAAATGCCCACACACTAATCCCTGAGAACATGGCAAAAGGGACTTTGCAGATACAGTTAAATTGAGGTCCTTGAGATAGATTGTTTTGGATTACCTAAGTTAGCACTAATGTAATCACAAGGATCCTGACAAGTAGAAGAGGCATGCAGAATTGGAGGTCAGAGTGGTGTGATGTGAGAAGCACTCAGCTCTGGCTTTGAAGATTGAGGAAGGGGCTGTGAGCCAGGGAACATGGGTTGCTACTAGAACCTGGAAATGGAAATAAAATGGCTTCTGCCCTAGAACCTATAGAAACGAACACAGCCCCGTCAACATTTTCGACTAGCGAGCTCCATCTTGGATACTGGACTTCTAACCTACAGCATGTAAAATAATACATTTGTGCTGTTTTAAACCACTAAGTTTGTGGGAATTTGTTGCAGCAGCAATAGGAAACTAGCATACTTATTCACTATCTTCTGTTTTCCTTTAATTATTTCATATATGTGGGATTTGCTCTGTAAGAGACCACATACACTTTTAGTAAATTGGTCTTATTCATCTCCTCCCTATTTTCCTGTATACAGGGAACCCTCATTCCTGTTAACTTCATTATCTCCCTTCCTCTAGACAAGGCTGACCCTCTGCTAGCAATAGGATAAGGGAAAATAAAACAGGCATCAGGCTACCCAATTACTAACAACCAAACTTAGCTCACAGCACCCACCAAGACAATGAACTAGACCAGGGTCCCTTCCATGAAGTGATGATAGCAAACACAGAAGGTGAGGCAGCCTAGATTTATTTATATTTTTTATAGTTACACCAGCAGGAGACCAAAAGGCAGACCCAAGATGGTCTTGAACACAAAATCTCAGTATATTCTTTTATTTTTTTATTTTTTTCCATATCATGTCTTTACTCCATTTTAAGTGTACAATTCAATGATTATTAGTAAATTGACCAAGTTGTACAGCTATTCAAATAACACAATTTTAGGGAATTTCCTTCCCCTTTTTGAGACCCCCTAATACCCTTCCCCAACTACATTTCAAGCATTCCCCTCCCCTCCACGGTGCTCACCCCATCCCTCAGATATGGGTCTACCCTCCACCCCCCAAATCCCTAGTGAACATCACCACCATTTGAGGACCGTAGTGTTAATCAGTCAGTACCAGTTTGATGGCGAGTATATGTGGGGCCCATTCTTGGGGTCTTGTGTCACTTCACTTCGAATAATGGGTTCAAGCTTAATCCAGGATAATATAAGCGGTGCTAGCTCACTGTCCTTTCTTAAAATTGAGTAATATTCCATTGTAAACATATACCAAATTTTAACAATCCACTCATGAATTGATGGGCACTTGGGTTGTTTCCATGACCTAGCGATAGTGAATTGTGCTTCCATAAACATTCGGGTGCAGATGTCTTTATCATAGAATGTCCTGTGCTCTTTTGGGTAGATGCCTAATAAAGCTATTGCTGGATCGAATGGTAATTCTATTTTCAGCTCTTTGAGGAATCTCCAAATTCTTTTCCACAGAGGTTGCACTAATTTGCAGTCCCACCAGCAGTGTAAGAGTGTTCCTGTCTCTCCACATCCTCGCCAGCATTTGTTGTTTTGGGATTGTTTGATAGAGGCCAATCTCACTGGGGTTAGGTGGTATCTCATCATGGTTTTGATTGGCATTTCTCTAATGATTAGAGATGATGAACATTTTTTTTATGTGTTTGCTGGCCATTATTCTGTCTTCTTTGGAAAAGTTTCTGTTCATCTCTTTTGCCAATTTACAAATGGGGTTGTTTGATTTTTTCTTGTTAATTCTTTTGAGTTCTAGGTAGATTCTTATTACCAGACCTTTGTCAGAGGTGTAGACAGCAAATATTTTCTCCCATGTCACATGTATAATTTGCAACTATTTTCTCTCATTCATAGTTTTTTTTAAAATTTCATTCTGTTGATTGTATCTGGTGCTCTGCAGGAATTTTTTGTTTGAAGTGATATCATTTGTCTATTTTTACATTTGTTCCCTGGGATTTTGAAGTTAAATCCAAGAATTTATTGCCAAGATCAATGTCAGGTAACTTTTTTTTTTTTAGTTTCAGAATATTACAGGAGTACAAATGTTTTGGCTATATGAATTGCTTTTGTACAATTTGAGTCAATGTTATAAGTGTGCTCATCACCAGATAGTGTGCATTGTAACCATTAGGTGTGAATTTACCCATCCCCTCCTCACCTCCCAACCTGCTTGATTTCCATTGAGTTTTACTTCTGTATGTGCACATGAGTGTTGATCGATCAGTTCAATACAAAAAATTGAAGATAGGGAACACTTCCAAACTTTTTTGGAAGGCCAGCATTACGCTGTCACCAAATCCAGATAAGAACAATACAGTTTAATAGTGAGTACATGTGGTGTTTATTTTTCCATTCTTGCAATACTTCACTTAGGAGAATAGTCTCCAGTTCCATCCAGGTTGTTACAAAAGGTATTAATTCACCTTTTTTATAGCTGAGTAGCACATATATTTTTATTAATATTATTTTTAATTGACAAATCATAACTGTATACATTTATGGGGTACACCATGATGTCTTGATATATGTATACAATGTGAAATGATTCTTCATACTTTTTATAATTTTTTATTTTTAATTATTATGGGTGTATAATAGTTGTATATACTTATGGGATACATGTGCTGTTTTGATATAGGCATACAATGTGTAATAATCAAATCATGGTAACTGAGATATTAATCACCTCTAGCATTTATCATTTCTTTTCGTACATTTTTAATAACAAGTCAGCCTTCACATTTTGTGTTCTTCATCCATCTGAAGAATAATCTGGTTTTCAAAGCCAAAGGTTATGATATTAAGGTACTTTTCTTGGCCCCAATCTTCAGAGCCAAGTCTACATACAATGCAAACATCCAGAATCTCTAATCTAGGTTGATGTCATTAGATTTTTCCTCCCGCCCTCAATAACAGGTCCTCAACTCAGATAATTTCTTCCAGCTCTACTCCTCCTGCTCAATATTCAAACTTTCCTGAGTCTATTTTGATATCTCTAGTTTTTATCCTGTGCCACATTTCTACTCTCTACTTCTCAGATCGGCTCTTTCAATCTGATGTGGCATTTCGGCTATCCTATTAGCCTAGGCTTTTTCCTCACTTCTTGTATCAGATGGCATACATTCCATTGCAAGTCACATGAAACCCAACTCAAATTAGTTTTTATAAATAAAAGAGTTAAAGGCTCATGTACCAGAAGTCTGGTGGTAGGTCAGGATTCTGAGTTACTTGACTCAGTGGCTAAAAGAAAATGCAGTTTCTCATTCTTCCTTGGCTTTCCCTTGCATGGTAGCACCTTTATCCTATGGCCAACTTCATAATAGTAGCAATATGGCTGCAGCACTATCAGGCTGCTTATCTGAACAAAACAGCCCAGAAGATGAGAAAGATAAAGAGAGATTATTTCTTAGACATCATCAGAAAACATCTTTTCTAGTATTTTTGGTCCATTTCTTCAGCTCATATGCCACCTCTGAACCAAAACCTTGGCCATGTGATGGGATTGTGTTGTTGCATATGCAAGTCCTTTCCTAGAGACAGAGGTGAAGTCAAGTTCCCATAAACACATGGGCTGAGTCAAAAAGGAGTAGATAAATGAAAATCAGGTAGCGACCAAGACATAGGGGAATGGATGTTGAGGAAGCAATCACAATGTCCACTATACCCTGGACTTTGCTTTTCAGAGCTCCCTTGGCTCCATGTCTTGAAATTCAACGGCCATATTCAAGTCTCTCCCATACAACTTCAGGGTCCTGACCCTAACATCAAGCAGCAGCCATAGCTCCCACATATTCAGGAAGAAATTTTGAGTAAATACTATGTTGGAAATAAATTTATTTTGTGACCTTATTTCCCTATAGAAGCTCAATATATCTGTAATGCACTATATACCCACACTGAGCTAAAATATAATAGTTTCAAATACTTAAACCAGTACTTAAGTATTTTAGTCTGGCTTAGCCTCTTACTAAGTGTGTGACTTTGAGTAATTTACTTATCTTCTATGTGTCTTACTTTTCTCACTGTAAGATGGGAATAATTGTACTTATTTATGGGATTTGAGAATAAAATAAGCTTAAATGTATTAATACATGTAAAATACTTGAAACATACTAGAATGTAATAAACATTCAGTAAATGTTCCTTATTTCTTCATTCTTACTTATTTTTAGTAGTAGTAATATTATTATCAATATTTGAGTAGGTGACAATATTCACGTCCATTCATAACATGACTCAATTATAGATAATTATTCTTCATATATTATCTCTTAGTCATCTCAAGGAATATATTGTACATAGTACTGCCCAAAAATTATATATCTGTGCCAACTTTGTCTCCCTAGAAACTTAGAAGTGAAAATAGATTATTTTGGTATGGACAATACATAAAAAGACATAAATACATAAAAATCTTGGTAAAACAATATTATAAAAAATTTAACAAAGTCTTAATTGTACAAATGACCTATAATTATTATAGAAAACTAATTTTAATGTTATAGAAAATAAACAATAAAATATGTAAGCAGCACATTCCAAAGAGGTCATAATGATAGGAAATCTCCAACTCAGTCTCTGTATTTTGAGGTACGGATTTCTGAGAAGGTGGGTTTCAAAAAAACTGAAATGATAGAAAGGAGTAGTTTGATAAGCAACTAGGCAATCCAAGGAGCCAAAGTTGAACAAAGATGGTAAGCCCAGGTGACAAAAATTTTTTTAAAAGAAAAAAAAAGGTAGGAAGGGAGGCATGGGGTAAAGGAAAGAAGAAGGAAGAAAGGCAGTAGAAAAGGTTTGGGGGAGAAAGATCTGGGTTTATTTCCTGAATCTGCCAACTACTAATTATGTACTTTTGGACAAAATTTATTTATCTTTAAAAAACAGAAATAAAAGTACCTAATAGCGTTGTATTTTGTCAGTTGACATTTTAACTCCTCTCAGATTAGAACATGTCTTTTAATCTTTGGCATTTCACGTCCAGTGAAATGTGATAGTGCTCTGATGAGCATTGACTAAGATAACGCCAATAAAACGCACTTAGTACCCAGTAAAGGCAATCTTACTTAACTTGTCTGGCTACGTTTGTATTCATTTTCTTAAATTAGAAAACCCAAAGTTAATCCACCTTAATTAAGTAGCTTGCATGGTGTATCAAACCAAATTTTGAAGAAAGAATATTTTTTAAAGTTTATTAAAATAAATAAAATTATATTAACAAGAATTTGGTTATTGGCCAGGCATGGTGGCTCATGCCTGTAATGCTGGCGCTCTGGGAGGCCAAAGGCGGGCGGATCGTTTGAGCTCAGTTCAAGACCAGCCTGAGCAAGAAGGAGACCCTGTCTCTACTAAAAAAAAGAAAATTGAAAGAAATTATCTGGACAACTTAAAATATATAGAAAAAATCAGCTGGGCACAGTGGCACATACCTGTAGTCCCAGCTACTCAGGAGGCTGAGGCAGGAGGATCACCTGAGCCCAGGAGTCTGAGGTTGCTGTGAGCTAGGCTGATGCCACAGCACTCTAGCCAGAACAACAGAGTGAGACTCTGTCTCAAAAAAAAAAAAAAAAAAAAAAAAGAATCTAGCTCCATTTGAAATAAATAATATAACCTTAAAAAAAAAATCCCAGAGACTGACACTATGTTCTCGGTCTAAAGATAAAATATATTTAAGAAGAAAAAAAAAACACCAAGTAACTTTATAATCCAGGTATTAATAACTATGGCTCACAGACCATATCCAGCTTACTATCTGCTTTTTACATATAAAGTTTTATAGAAACACAGTCATGCTTTTTTATTACATATTTCTATGGCTAATTTCTTGCTGCAATAGCAGAGTTGAGTAGTTGTGATAGAGATCTTATGGTCCCACAAGGCCTAAAATAATTAATATCTGGTCCTTGATAGAAAAAGTTTGCTCACTTCTGCTTTAGAACCCAGTACTTTGACTATATGCCTTCAGACTAAAACAAAAAGGCTGTCTATTTGCTATGTTGTTTCCTTAGCTGTGCAGAAGCTTTTTAATCAAGTCCCACTTATTTATTTTTCTTGTTGCTATAATAGCCATTGGGGTCTTAGTCAGAAATTCTTTGCCTAGACCGATATCTAGAAGAGTTTTTCCTAATTTTCTTCTAGAACTTGTGTCTTAAATTTAAGTCTTTTATCCATCTTGAATTAATTTTTGTGAGTGGCAAAAGATATGGGTCCTGTTTCATTCTTCTGCATGTGGCTATCCAATTTTGCTAGCACGATTTATTGAATAAGTCTTCTTTTCCCCAGTGTATGTTGTTGTCTACTTTGTCAAAGATCAGTTGGCTACAGGTAGATGGTTTTATGTCTCGGTCCTCTATTCTGTTCCATTGGTCTATGTCTCTACTTTTGTACCTATACCATACTATTTCGGTTACCGTAGCCTTGTAGTATAGTTTGAAGTCTGGTAATGTGATGCCCCAGCTTCCTACTGGGTATCTATACAAGGGGAAAAAAGGTCACTTTATCAAAAAGACTCCTGCACTTGAATGTTTATTGCAGCACAATTCACATTTGCAAAGATCTGTAATCAACCTAGGTGCCCATCGATTCATAAATGGATTAACAAAATGTGGTATATGTACAGCATGGAGTACTACTCAGCCATAAAAAGGATGAATTAATGCCTTTTGCAGCAATTTGGAAGGAAGTGAAGACTATTATCCTAAGCAAAGTATCTCAAGAATGGCAAACAAACACCACATGTACTCTCTAATGAATTGGAACTAACTGATGGGCACACAAGTGCACTGAGGAAAGTAAAAGTCACTGGAAATCAAGCAGCGGGAAGGGCGAAGGAGGGGAAGGGCAAAAACTCACCAACAGGTACAGTGAACACTATTTGGGTGATGGGCACATTTGTAGCCCTGACTCAAGCCTTGTAACAAAAACATTTACACCCCCTTAACATTTTGGAATAAATAAATGTTTAAAATTAAAAAAAAAATTATCCTAAATTTGAACTTGGTCAATGAGGAAAAATATTGGAAGCTATTTTGAATGAAAATTTTACTCAATGCTCTCAATGTCTAACATAGCACCTCCAATGAGTCTCAATTTATGACAACACTGATGGCATTCAGTTTTCTCAAATTTCATATGGAATGGATGAAAGTTCCTTCTAAGGATCAAATAAAAATGTCATGGTCAGTGATGACTCCACAGAATTAAAATAAATAAATAAAAACAAAAAGAACTGCAAACAAATATTGAACCCTATTTAATGGAGTTACTCATAGTGATGTGAGGGTTGTAATAATTGTATCTACATGTATGGCCTGTAAGATTAAGTAAATGAGTAAATATTGAAGTTATTGAGAGTCAGAGTTCTCACTGTAGAAAAAGAATAATATAAATATTGAATGGAATAAAATTAGAAAGAACCAAGAACCCAGCTCTGTCTGCAGAAAGAACCAAAAAGCAATGAGTCCTCAGTAACAATTAGCATGTCAGCTGGGTGTAGTGGCTCACACCTATAATCCCAGCACTTTGGGAGGCTGAGGCAGGAATTGTTTGAGGCCAGGAGATCAAGACCAGCTGGGGCAATATAGTGAGATCCTCATCTCTACAAAAAACTTTTAAGATTAGTCAGACATGGTAATACATGCCTGTAGTCCCAACTACTTGGCAGGCTGAGGCGGAAGGATCATTGGAACTCAGAAGTTCAAGCCTGCAGCGAGCTATGATGGCGTCACCGCACTACAGCGTGGGTGACAGAGCAAGACTCTATCTCTAAAAACAAGCAAACAAACAAAAAATTACACAGTTGTCATGTCTAGTGTCTAATTCTTGGTTTCTAAATACTATTTTTTAATAAAATGGACCAGGACTCTGGAAAACAGCAGATTACACAGCAGGGAAAGAAAAATATTAGATAAGACTGGAATATCTTATTATGTAACAAAGTAAAAAGTGTTCAAAAATTGAGACATGTTAAAATAATCAAGAAGCCATCTGAATGAGGTTCTCGCTAGCCAAATATTGAAAAATTTGAGAATCAAAAATAATATTTGGAAAAATAGCTTATTCTAGGGCTGGAACAGGGAACATACAAGAAAAGCCTGGAGCTCTTGCAATGCCAGACAGCATGCCAAAGACTGTTACAAGACTCAAAAGCCAACCTGAAAGAACTACAAATGTCCAAAACTAGAACAATTTTAGCAACAAATAAATAATGCAGTATTGGATTATATCTCAAAGTATGAAATAAATATGTATGAGTCAAAACTGATGCAAATAAATGACTTAATAAATAAATGGGAGTGAAGGGACAAATTTTCCCCACAGAAGAATTTCAAACAATATATGTGGATATTTCCCTATTCCTCCCTTTAAGAAATGGAGCTTAACTTAAGTCCCCTTGAGTGTGGACTGAACTTCCAAAGTTTAGAAAAAAGAAAGGGGAAAATAGCAATTTTTAGTAGAGATACCTGGCAGACACTACCTTAACCAAGTGATTAAGTTAATATTATTAATGATAAGTCAGACTAATACATGCACCACTTGATACAGTGCAATGAGAGAGCACCTTACCTTTGTGGTATTCAACCCCAAAACCCACAACCCAGTCTAAAACTGAGAAAATATCAGACAAACCCAAAGTGAGGGATTTTGACTACCTGGCTTTGATTCCCTGACAAGTAATCTTCAAAACTATCAAAGTCATGAAAACAAGTAAAGACTGAGAATCCATCACAGATCAAAGGAAACTAAGGAAATGTATTGACTAAATGTATGTGGTATCCTGGATTGGATTCTGAAACAGGAAAAGTGTATTAGTGAGGAAACTGGTGAAAGACAAAATAGGATCTCTAGTTAATAGTAATATTCCAAAGTTAATGTCTTAGTTTTAACAAATATATCATGTTCATGTAAGCTGTTAACATTAGGGAAAACCACATAAGAGTTATACAGAAACTCTATGTATAATACTGTTAACTTTTCTGTATACCCAAATTATTCCAAAATAAAAATTTACATTAAAAATGAATAACAAAGAATTAGAATCCATTTAAGAAAACAAGAATGCAAAAGTACATACTGATAGTAAATAGAAATGAATGACTGAATGATAAAGTAAGAAAAGCTCCTTCTAACTGCAGAATAAATAAAGGAATGAGGGAATTTGAAAATACAACCATCATAGAAATAATCAATTCAGACAAGAATTCAGAAAAGGATGCTATACCTATTGGGAAAAACTTTAAGGAGAACAGGACACTTCACAATATCAGAGAATCTCTTCACATATTATTTACTAATTTCAAAGGGGAAAATGGTTAGCATCACCAACAATGGGAAACTGACATCATGTACCCCTGATATGATGCACAGAGAGGGAAACAATATTGCTTATGTAATTTTTCTATAAAAAATGCATAATCTGGATCTATTCATAAGGAAACAACAGGCAAACCTAACTGAGAAACATGCTACAAAACAACTGGCAAGTACTTTCCAAAAATAATGAGACTGAGGAGGTATTCCAGGGTAAAGGAGATTACAGAAGCTTGACAACTAAGTGCAATGCATAATCGTGGATTGGATCCTAAATTGGAAAGAAAAATGTTCTGCTACCATTGGTTCAAGTTAATAAACCTTTCAATTTGCAATTTGTAACTGAAACAAACCTTTCAATTTGTAACTGAATTAGTTTTGCCATGCATGGTACAGAAAAAAGAACCAAACTATCATACTTTAGAATTAACATGACTTCTGCTTCTAGGAATTAACACTAAAGAAATATTAAAGATACTCCAAAGAGTTAACAGTGAGGCTATTCAATGTAATACTTATTTACAATGGCCAAAATTTTGAAAATAATCTAAATGCTTATATTTATGGTTCTTTAGGTTGCAAGTGGCTGAAAACTCAAAAGAGCTTAAACAAAAACAAAATGTATTGGCTATGTAACTGAAAAATCCTCAAGAAAGACAGGATTTGGGGCTGTCTTCAGGTTCCAACAATGTAAACAGAATCTATCTTTTGATTCAGAAGAATCTGAGGGTCAGCTTCATCTTCTAGCTGGTCCCCTTAACGGTTAAAATCTGAATACCACCAAATCTAAATCATGAAGATCTTTTTCCTGGAAATCCTGACAAATGCCTTCTTTCATTGCACTAGCCCTAAGTTGATTACAGGTCTAGCCTAAATCCAATAATTATGGCTTTGCTCGAGAGATCTCACCCAAAACCTGGCTGAAAGTTGCGAAGAGTAAATTTACCAAAGAAACGTGGGATACAATTTCAAGTGAAAGGGAGAATTGTTACTAGACAACAGACAGCAGGTGTCTTCTATAACATCCAATGATAAGCCATTGCTGAAATATATTATGATATATCCATTAAAATGTTGGAGAAGAGTATTTTCACATGGAAAAATTTCCACAATATATTAAGATGGAAGGGAAACAATAACTAAAAAATAGTTCTTTTCATTTTGCCTTGCTGCCTGAACTTAGCTTGCTGAGCAGCAAGACTCAGGCTACAATTCCTTAATGAAACTCCTTAATTATGTCTATACTAAAAGTTAAAGTCTGGATAAAACTATTGTATTTTCAAATGTATTACAAAAGTTAGAAAATTCATATTGCAAAAGGAGGGATCTAAGGAGAGCAGCCTTTCTCAAATTTGGATCCATGAACCTTTTAAAAACGTGCAAAAGACCCAGGCATGTTGGATTATACCCATAATCCCAGCACTTTCGGAAGCTGAGGTGGGAGGATTGCTTAAAACCAGAAGTTCAAGAGCAGCTTAGGCAACACTGTGTTAATAGAAAAAAAAAGCCAAACTCTGTAAAATAATTTTAAAGAGATTTACTCTGAGCCAAATTTGAGGACCATGACCTGGAGCCACACCCAAGAAACCTTGAGCAAATGGACTAGCTGTGGCTGGGTTACGGTTTGGTTTTATACAATTCAGGGAGGCAGGGTTTACAAATAAAGTCATAAATCAATATGTGGGAGGCATACATTGGTTTGGCCTGAAAAGGTGGGACATCTTGAAGTGGAGGCTTACAGGTTATAGGTGGGTTTAAAGATTCTTTGACTTCTAGACTTTGAGTTTAAAATTGTGGAAAAAGAAAAAAAAAAGATTCTTTTACTTGTAATTTGTTGACGACATGAAGCTTTGTCCAAAGGCTTGGGATGTTTTAACATAAGGAGCTATTTATCAGAGATAAGCCCAATGGACATATATGTTGTGTAAATTGAGGACCTGCAGGTTTGCCTTGTATACCCTTAGGCCTGTTAATGGGTTATAAAGGATGTCCCCAAGAAGGGAGAGGGGCATGATGAGGCATGTCTGACCTCCCTCCTCCTGGCAGGCCATTTAGTTTTAGTTTAGTTTAGTTTAGCTGTAGTCCTAGCTAATCAGAAGGCTGATGTGGAAGGATCTCTTGAACTCAGGAGTTCGAGGTTACAGTGAGCTGTGATTATACCACCAAACTTCAGCCTGGATGACAGTGAGATCCTGTCTCAAAAAAAAAGAAAAAAAAGAAGTGTGCCATAGACTTATTCTCAAGGGTCAACAAGTTCATTATAGGAAAATTTTTATTTGCATTATCATTTCATAATAATCTAAAATTAATATAAGCATATATTCTAAAAATCATTTTGATAACTCCTAATAGAATATACGGTCTATAAGGGCAGAGCCTTTTTCATTTTTACTCACTCCTGTATCCCCAGTACCTAGAACAGGGCCTGGCACATACAAGTGTTATCATGTAAATCACTGATGAACAAACAAATAACTAATTTCTGCCACATAACTTTGGTGCCTATATTTGTGTTACAACCACACTGGCACGAAGTTGTATTGCTTTAATTGTTAAAAGATGAAAAGCAAAGAAAAATGTAGATTAATAAATAGATTTTATGCTTGTACTTAATTGAGTCCAAATAATTTCCCAGTTTATGAAACAAATAAAGAAAATAGGTTAAATAGTTGAGTCATGGCATGGCACTATTAATTAGGCATGCCAAATCTAAAGAAATCACCTTATAACAGTCAAGATCAAATGTAATTTGTTATCTGTTTTAGTTTCAGCAAAATATCATCCAGCTTATTAAATAAAATTTTTCATTTTATGTTTAATCTATCATTTTTTTTCAATTTTGTAGAAGCTATAACCCTAAAAAAAGTCTAATTTCATGTTTTTAAATATTTAAGTAATACACAATAAATAATTTAAGTCAACATTAACAGTCTAAAATATTTTAGCTTCTAAAAATTGTCTTTAGATTATACAAGTTTTAAAGCCAATAAAGTTGTGTACGTGTAGATCAAGAACTAAGAATTCAAATCAGTTTCTTAAAAGGCTTATTATATAACCCTGAGTTTGTTTGCTTGTTTTTTTGCTTGTCATATAAAATTGTGTATATTTGAGGAGTACAACCTGATGTTTGATATATGTATACATTGTTAAATGATTAGCACAAACAAGCTAATTAATGTATCTATTAATATAACCTCACATAGTTACCATTTGTGTGAGAACACTTTACTTCCTTAGCAAATTTAAAGTATGCAATACAATATTATTAATAGTAACTATAGTCACTATGCTATACATTAGATCTCCAAAACTTTTTCATCCTGTGTAACTGAAAATCTGTACCCTGTGACCAACGTCTTCCCATTTCACTGCCCCGCCTCCCAACTCCTGCCAACCACCATTCCACTCTCTGCTTTTATGAGTTTGACTTCTTTCAGATTCCAAATATAACTGAGATCATGCAATATTTTTTATATTGCATTTTCTTTATCCATTCATCCAACAGACATGGGTTATTTCCATATCTTGGCTATTGTGAATAATGGCTGCAGTGAACACAGGAGTACAGATATCTCTTTGAGATGTGGATACTTGTAATCCTCTTCAACACATCTATTCTCAGATTTATTGCTCCAATGGGGTGCTAGAACCTCTCTGTTGGATTCATGGGCTCTCACAAAGGTACTCTCATGTATGGGTGGTTGTCAAAATTGTTGTTTCTGTTGGAGGGCAAGGGCGGAAAACTCCTGTTCTACCATCTTGCTGACATCACTCCTAACTGAGTTTTAATACCACTGTGGTTCCATTTTCATTTATCAGAGTAGGGTTAATTTTTAAATGCTCTACAGAATAATTTTATTAAACAGATAATTTAGGAATCTGAAACTTGGAGAAACATCTAGTCCAACTACTTATTTCACAAATGAGAAGCTCAGAGGCATTAAGATGACTTACCCAAGGTTGCCCTATATGTTACAGAAGGAGTGGGCTGAGAACATAGATCTAATTATTGCATCTGCTGAAAAATACCGAGAATTATTAAAATACTTCTTTAATGACGGCGATACTTTAACTCAACAGCCTACTGTCCTTAAATTGATTCCTGGGCACCATTCTTGACACATTCTTTAAGTACGAAGAAAAGTGGCATACTGTTCTGGATTTATACAATCAGATCTGAGGACTGACATTATTGTAATCGCTTGGTCCTTGAGTCAACTGGCAGTGCATCAACCATTAAAATTAAAAGCATGTAAGGAAGTAGGAAGATCTTGGCAAGCATAAATGCACTTAGGAAGAAAAGTCAAATTTGAACCTATCAACTTCACAGTTTTCCTTTAAGAAAGCACAGAAAAGCCACAGTGGCCATGGAAATTAAAACTGTGTCGTAACGAATGAGAGGTGCTGTAGATAAGAGGAGCTGAAGGTAAAATAACAAGCAGTTGAAGACTTTGTACACCAATAAACATTTTAAAGATACATTGGGGATTCCATGTAATAGATAAGACATTGGAGTTAATAATGAGACCAAACTATAAGAATAATTTACTTATTCTAGACTCATACCAATCAGTGTGGCAGTGTACAACTTATATTTAAATGTAAATTTTGAAACTAATTATGATTTCCAAATAGCACACAGTAATTCAGTTAGAAACATAATCAAAAGAAAGATTCCTTCAATTTTCTAAATAAATTTATAAAACAGAATGAAAAACAGAATTCATAGCAGCTATGAGTTTCAAAAAGTATACTTGAAGCTGTGGACTTCTCATGGGTATTCTAATTAATTTATCAGGGTTCTAAATGAACCACAATCCTCATTTCTTTATAAAGTTGTTCCAAAGACATACAGAATACCCAGAATCTACCCGTTTCCATAGGTGTTTCTCTCCAGGAATAGTTCAGACCCAAAGACAATACTTTATGTTCTTATTTCCTTTGCCAGGCATCTTAGGTATGTCATTATAGCTACCATCTACCATGTCATATACCCTAGATTTGCTGGAATTGTTTCAATCTCAATATTTCTATCCCTTTATCAGGGCCATGAGTCTCAATATTTTGGTCAGGGAAATATAATCTCCATGACTTGGCACAAAAGTGAA
>CAUYRT010029853.1:0-24665 GCA_963574885.1 Lepilemur ruficaudatus
TTTGCCGGCCTTTCTTTGTTCCCTATTACTCGTCAGCCTTTTGGACCTAATCAGCAGTACCCTAATGGAGGTCAGCATGTTATTTTTCATGCCCTGCCTTATAAATTTTTAAAAGATCTGAAGCAAGCTGTGCAGGCTTACGGCCCTCAGTCTCCCTTTGTCTTGGGCCTTTTGGACTCTTTTTCTAGTGAAAACACTCTTATTCTCTTAGATTAGAAAAGTTTGGGAAAGAGTTTTGGAAAGTTGCCAATGGTTGTAACTCCGTAGCTGGTGGTGGGAGGAAGCCCAGTCCCAGGCTCGTTTAATGCTCAGAGATAGCCACCCCACTGAACGATATCTGTGGCGAGTTTTGCCTCAAGGTATGCTTAATAGCCCCACCTTGTGTCAAAAATTTATAGACCGTGCAGTTAATCCCATACACTTACAGCATCCTTCTCTTATATTATATCATTATATGGATGATATTCTTCGTAGCAGCCCCCACAGTTGCTGCCCGGGATGCGGCCTTTCAACATTTACAACAACAACTGCTTGCCTATAATCTTGTCCTTGAGCCAGAGAAAATTCAGCGAGAACTGCCCCTTAATTACCTTGGCTATTGCCTCTCTGAAATGCAAATTAGACCTCAAAAGTTGCTTATCCGTAGAGATAACTTGAAAACCTTTAATGATTTTCAAAAACTTTTGGACGATATCAGCTGGCTGCGCCCTGCTCTCGGCATTCCTACCTATGCCCTCCGACACTAGTTCGCTATGCTCGAGGGCGATAATTCCTTAACAAGCCCTCAGTCTCTTTCCCCACAGGCAGAAGAAGAGCTCCGTTTTGTGGAACAACGTTTGTCTGATGGTGCTTTAACTTTCTTTGATCCCCAACTACCTATTGTGCTCTATCTTTTCCACACTATTCACTCCCCCTCTGGTTGTCTAGGTCAGGACAGTAGACACTATTCACTCCCCCTCTGGTTGTCTAGGTCAGGACAGTGGCATTCTGGAATGGCTGTTCTTGCCTCATCAACAAAACGAAAAACTAACTTCCTATCAGGACAAGCTTGCTCTGCTTATCACCCGAGGGCCACGTCGCTGCCGCCAGGTTTCTGGCTGTGACCCTGCACGTATTGTCTTGTCTCTCGTATTGTCTCTCGCCTTTCCCTTAAAGATATTCAAACTAATTTGGAATTTTCTGCTTCTTGGCAGGTTGCATGTGCTGATTTTGTGGGACAGTTTGATAATCATTATCCTGCACACCGGCTGTTTGCCTTCCTACAAATCCACTCCATCTTACCTGCACCTATCATTGTACACACTCCTGTCAATGGTCCCACTTTTTCACAGATGCATCGAGCTCTCTTAAAGCTGGATATTGGTCCATTGATGCCAAAAAAGGTTATCTCCTCTCCTTTCCTCTCCGTTCAGCAAAATGAACACTATACCATTTGTTTGGTCCTCCAAGATTTCCCTGACATTACTTCTGCTAATAACCTTATGTTTATTTTTCTTTTCTGCATAGTTTTAGTCTTCAGATGATGGACTCAAGGAAGAATAAAACAAAGACAATGGCAGTATAACATTATGGCCGTTCTGCATCATGTCCAGAGCCAACACTAGAAAAACAAAAAGGGGGAAGATGTAATGGACACCAGGTCATCTCTCAGCCATGTTTGAACAAAGCAGTTCTCAGAACACCTGTTCTCACATGGATTGTTTCTTGTTGATCGGCCTCAAGACACCTTGTGACTTGCAAACCAGCCAGGGTGCCTTGACCCGCAAACGGGAAAGGGCAAAGGAGGAGACGCAATCATCAACTCCCTGAGGCAGAGCAGTGAGAACCAGTCCATGCTGAGACGAAAACATTCTGGGAACAGAAAATAGTGGTGGGAAAGGCTGGGGTAGACTGGGACAGATGCCAAAAGAACAGTGTTAAAAATAAAGACGCTGCAAGAGACGCAGATAAAGATGTGGCGAGAGGTGCTGCAGTCTCGTACCGTCTTTGTGTGTTTGTCATTTGTCGTTTGTCTTCTGTTTTCATTCCTCCTCCCCAAGTGAGGCCACACCACACCCTAATTCACTGACACCCCTAAGTCGGAGCCACACTCAACTGCACCTCCACCAGTCATGTTAGGGGCACATAGCTCCCCTCCACGTGTGGCTCATGGCCATTGAAAACTGAAGGGTGAGGACCACTCTCCTGCTATCTGTTCTTGCACTTGACTGAGTCTCCTTGATCAAAGTTGAAGACCACCTTATAGAAAGTTAAGGAGGCAAAGCAATGATTCCTTTGGGCTCTTTTTCTTCATGGACCAGATTTTCTCCCACCATTTCACTGACATGGGAAAGCATCTTAAGTATTCATTTAAGAAAATGGAAAATAGTAAACTTAACCATGGAGTGGGTCTTCACGAGAACTCAGGGGAAGCTGAACAACCAAGCTTCACATCATGGTCAGAAACCCCAAGCTGGCCACCAGAAAGACTTGAACAATTGGCATCCTGAGTACCAGTGGTCAGTATGGTGTCCTCAGCAGCAGGCATCCAAGGACCTCCACTTCTGGGCTCTGCTGTAGATCACTCACCTAGGTGCTGTTTGCCAGCTCCTTTCTATGTGGATACACTCCTGTTTGCCAACCAAAAATCTCATTGACACCAAACCTCCCACTTTAACTTCCAGAGAGGTACACCCTAGCTTGCTCAATTAATATTCTGAATTCCTGCTAGGGAAAATCTTTCCATTCTAGACAACACCATAGGCCCCTGACTGTGGGAGTGGTTACCTTCAGTCCATCAGCTCCGGACTGGGAATTGAGGTCATGACATGAGTACCTAGGGCTGTTCTCTCAGAAGAGACTGCAGGTACAGCAGTGGGAAACTCTGTGATAGGCAAGACTAATAAGATATAATATCTTAGCATCGGATGAATCTACATGGATAATGAAATGCAACTCTAGTCTTTTAGAGATGAATGTGAAGTACTATATATTGAAAAGAGTCAGAAATATTTGAGTTTGGAACCACAGCTTGTTTTTACCAGTTGACCTTATATAATTTATATTGCTTCTCTTGATCTCACCTGTAAAGTACAAGGTGAGGATACTTGCCTATTGTGTTTGTCATGAAGATTAATTTATGCAGCCTCCATAAGTACCTGGCACATAAGTACCTGGCTTCATAACTACTAGTTTCCAAAGAGGCCACCAGCACTTTATTCTCTTGCCTCTTTGTCCTCAGCCATCACAGTGAATCATGACACAGCACAACAAGGGCTCTTCAATCAACCGTCGGTTCTGCTTTGGATGGAGCACAGGCTGGCTGGACTTGGGCACCCAGCAGCTCTTCATCAATCTCAAGTCTCTTATGTAACCCAAGCACATGATCAGAGATCTTCTACCTTAACCCCGAATCATCAATCTCAGTGTTAATGGAATATAGAAAAACGCTTTTCCTTGGAAGATCACTAAAAGGTCAGTCTTGTTTTCCCCTGATAGATTTTCTGTCATATTATATAGTAATGTTCGGTTGGGTGGTGAGATTACTGTCCTCCTGAGAATAATGGTTGTCTCTGTAGCTGTGTTAACCAACTCTCCAACTGGACTGTGATTTTCTCCAGAGATGACTTTTCAATCACTGGCATCTAATTTTTAACTAGTTTTATTTTTAAGGATCACAGATTAACAAAATTAACTAGCGTGTGCCTTAGTTTATGGCATACTCACCATCAGTGTAGTCTGTACAAAGTTCCTTCCCCGCTTCCTTCCTTCCTTTCTGTTAGCTATCAATTTTCCTTTTCATCCATCCTTCCCTTTCCCATTCCATTTTCCACCCTGACCTTCACAGTGTGCACACATTCAAACTGAGAGTCCTTTGGAACCATTTGTATACATTCATTTAAATATACATGTGGTACAGACAGAGCAGTTGTGTACATATGTGATTAACATAAAATAATGCTTTGATTCACCACACAAATGTTGATATATGTAAATCTAATTCCTTCCTTTGCTGCTGAGATCTCCACTGTGCCCATTTGCATTGTTATCCATTTCTGCAAGGGAGGCTAGATGAGCCCCAGCTCCTTGCTCTCATCGCCAAGGCTGGATGCCTTTGTAGTGGTCTCCTTGTGTACATCACTGAGGCTTTCTTCATGGCCTCTACCCTGGAGGAGGACCCCTAGATTAGATGGTAAGCACATACATAATTTTTCATGATTGCCTTCCAGAATGGCTCTACCAGTTTTCACTTCCCAAAATAAACAAATATTTTCCATTTTCTCACATCCTCATTAGCATTTAACATGATCAAATTTTCTAATTCTTGCCCATCTGATGTCAGTATGGTAATATAATGTTTGAATTTGCATATCTCTGATTATTAGTGAGGTTATATACATATTCATTCAATGGCAGGTATTCTGTCTGGTTTTCCATCTGAAGAGCTTCCTCATGTCCTTTGTCCACTCTTTTTCTATTGAATTCTTGGCCTTTTCCTTGAAGACTAGCAGCAGTATTTTGTATTTTATAGATACTTAAAAAAGTAGAGCTCAAAATCACCTATATGTTAATGGTATCTTTGCTACACAGAAATCATAAATTCTGAACAAATAAAGTTCATCAATCCTTTCCTTCTTCCATGAGCTTAATAGATTTACTTTCTTCATTGAATTTTAGCCTATTTTTTGTGCTTATGAAAGGAGGAAGCCAGCTTTATTTCCCTCTACAGATACTTAGCCTGTTACCCAACACCATTTACCAAGTTCTTGAATGGTAATGCAACCACTGTCACATTCAGTATCCCTGAATACATACCTGCACTGTCTAGGCTATCCCATTGCTCCTGTTCTAGAAGCACATTGTTTTGTACAATGTGTTATTTTTAAGATAGGATAACTATCCAATCTTGTGGTTTATTTTCAGAATTTGATAAGTAATTTATAAACTTCCAGAATCCTTTTTTCAGTTCTTCTCAAAGTTTATTACAGAAATAAAGCCTGGTTATTATAAAGAAGATGATTATGCAGACTGCTATCTGGCAAGGTTATTCCAAAAAATGAAAAATGCAAATAAATGAAATATCAATGAAAGGAATTAACATAAATATACTAGATTTATTCAAAATTCCACCAGAGACAGAGTAAAGAGGAAAAATAAAGCATTAGTGCAGAAGGACAAAGCAAATGAGATGACATCCATTAAGAGGTGTTAAAAATTTTTAAAAGCAGAAAAGCGGATGGACTAATAGAGTCTGAGTTACTAGTTCACAGAAAGCTAAGTGCCTGTGGGGACTAAAGCCAAGGAATAAAACACGATGCTTTTAAAAAGCACTCAGAAAACAAAAATTCTTGGAAATTAGAAATATGATGGGAAAAAACAGAATATTTTATTTAAGAGTTAGAAGATAAAGCAGAGTTGTTCTCTTGGAAAAGCAGAGGGCAGAAGAGCAAACAAATGAACTAAATGAGGAAATAGATTAATCTGGGAGGACCAAATCCAAATGATTAAAGTTCTGGAAAACAAGAACAGATAAAAAGGAAGGAAGAAAAATAACAATGAAATAATACTAGAAAGTTTCTCATAATTTTAGAGCACGAGGCTCCAGGTTGAAAGCTTCCACTGAACACCTGATGCAACGTAGGGAAGGCAGTTACCTGAAACCAACCACTGTGATATGTCAGAACATTGGGGAAGGGTCAAAAATATGGATGAAAAACGATGAGTACAAAAGGCAACTTGTTAAAATGACCTCAGACAATGAACAATGCTTCCACCTTTCTACTAACAGAAATTATTTCCAATCCATACTTCTATTTACCAATCAATCTCATATGGGGAGACAGTGAAGACACTTTCAGATAGTAAGTCTCAAAACATATGGTTGTGCATTCCTACACACTGTCTCTCAAAGTGTTTGCTGTGCTAAAATATGACAGTAATAAAAAGAAGAGGTAAGTATTGAACCAAAGAAAAAACTCAGGAAACATGCAAAAGAAAATTCCTAGGATGATGATAAGAGAAAACTCCAGGATGACAATTGGACATCCAGCCTCATGAGCACAACAAAACTAGCTTAAGGATTGGGAAGCATATCTGTGGAAAGTGAGAAATTATTAATGATTTGGAAATATTGGGATATTTACTCTTGTTTATTAGAGAGTGAAATACTTATTTGATATACATTTATAAAGCAATTTAAAACTTTTTGACAAGAAATTATAAACAGCTGTAGAAGACTAAATATAAAATCCTTAAGGAGTATAAAAATATAGTTAAATGGAAGAAATAAGCTCCAGTGTTTAATAGTATAGTAGGGGAATTATGGTTAACAATAATTTATTGTATGTTTCAAAACAGCTAAAGGAGAAGATTTGTAATGTTCCAATACACAAATAAAAGATAAATGTTTGATATGATGGATATCCCAATTACCCTGATTTCATCATTACACATTCTATACAGGTAATCAAAATATTAATGCCACATGTACCCCTAAAATATGTACAACTATTCTATATCAATCAAAAAAACCTAGGTGAAATGAAAAATTTTATGAAAAAACTTAAAATACCAAATTTGGTCCCCCAAAAAGGAAAAAAGTTGTAAAGACCAATAGCAAATACACATATTTAAATGGTGATTACATTTTCTCCGCACCCCAGAAGCTGCAGACCCAGATGATATCATATTGCTGAATTCTACTAAATTATCAAGGAATATGTAACCCACATTTTAAACAATGTGTTACAGAAAATAGAACTTGAAGATGAGCTTATGAACTCATTGTATGAAGTCAGTTAATAAGCTTGATGCCAAAACAGAGCAAGGAAATTACCAGCAAAGAAAATGACAGACTGATTTCACGGGTGTAACATACATTCAAAAATCAGAAATGGAATAATGGAATATACTAATTAAACCCAAATAGTGTATTTTTAAGTTAATGAAACAAAATGACTGTGTAGAATTTATCCCAGCAAAGAAAGAATGTCATCAGAAAAGATTCAACATCAGATTATTTCATTATTAGAAAATCTACCAGTGTAATTTTTTACATGAATGCAGATAAAGAAGAAAATCACATGGTTTCCTCAATACATTCTTACAAGCATTTTGAAAAGTTTCACTGAAAACCCATAGACAAAAAGACTCAACAATCTTTAAAACTAAGAGAATTGAACAAACTTTCTGGATAAGAGACCAGCTTATAAAAATGCATCATATTCCTCTAAACCAGTAATAACTAATAATTGTGATAAATGGTTAAGGTTCAGTTTATAATAGAAACAAAATCTCTAAAATATTTAGGATAACCTAACAAAACAATTCATGAGGCCAGGCACAGTGGCTTCTGCCTGTAATCCCAGCGCTTTGGGAGGCAGAGGCAGGAGGGCTGCTTGAAGCCAGTTTCTGAGACCAGCCTGGGCAACGTAGTGAGAAGCTGTCTCTAAAAATAAATGACAAAAAAAATTAAAGGGGTGTGGTGGTGCATGCCTGTAGTCCTAGTTACTAAGGAGGCTGAGGCAAGAAGATCACTTGAGCCCAGGAGTTTGAGCCTGCAGTGAGCTACGATAATGCCACTGCACTTCAGCCTGGGTGTCTGAGAGAGAACCTATCTGAAAAAAAAAAAAAAAGAAAGAAAGAAAAAATTCATGAGATATGTATGAAGAAGAAAATCGCTTTATTAAAGGACTTGGGTTTTTTATTAAACTTTTAAATTTTGAGATAATTGTTGATTCATATGTAACTGTAAGAAATAATATAGAAATATCCTATGTATCTTTTGCCCAGTTTCCTCCAATGATAACATCTTAAAAAATATATCACAATATCACAACCGGGAAATAGACCTTGATGCAGTCCATCTACCTGATTCAGATTTCCCCCATTTTACATGCATGTACTCATCTGTGTGTGTGTGTGGGGGGAGTGTTCTATGCAATCTTGTCACATGTATTAAGTTATGTATTAGAATATTCCATCAGCGCAGGGCTCTCTCCCTCTTGTGGCCCTTTTATAGTCACCCCCATCTGCCTCCCTCCCATTCCCCATCCCTAACCTTTAGCACCTGCTAATCTGTTCTCCATTTCTATAATTTTGTCATCTAAAGGACAAGATATACATGGCATTGTACAATATATAGTCTTTTAAGATTTTTTTTTTCTTAAACCAGCGTAATTCCCTTGAGATCTGTCCAAATTGTGTGATCATCAGTAGGTCCTTACTTTTATCGCTAAGTAGTCATCCATGGCATGGATGTACCACAGTTTAACCATTTACTCATGGAAGGACATCTGAGTTGTTTCCAGCTTGGGGCTATTAAAAATAAAGTTACTATGAACATATATGTACAGGTTTTTGTGTGAGCATGAGTTTTCATGTAACTGGAATAAGTGCCAGTAGTGCAATTGCTGGGTCATATGGTAATCACATGTTTACTTTTATAAGAAATTGCCAAACTATTTTCCAGAGTACCTGTACCATTTCACATTCCCACCAGTAATAAGGGCTAGTTTTTTAAATACAAGCACAATTAAGGGTATATTAATAAAACTGCAAATGGTGTGAAAAGGTACAAAGGTAAAAGTGCCTCTCACCTCATTTGTAATCACTGCAGTGAATGCCTGCCAACAGTTACTTGATTGGTTCCACAACTTTTTTACTCAAATGGGATCTTCTTACATCTCCTAGTAACTTCTTTACTGTGCAGCTTCTTGTATATATTTCCTTATTTATACACACATATCTATTCCCTTCTTTTTAAGGCTGTGAAGCATTTTAGTTGGTGGGTATGCTATCCTTTATTCTGTCTCTTAATGATGGGCTTTTAGGAAGTTTGTTCTTTTTGTTAATATAAATGATACCATAATAAATATTTTAACATATACTTAAAATATATTAAGTACTTACTGTATTCTGTAGGGTAAATCATGAAATTATTGTATTAAATAGGATTAAAAATAAAATTTTCATATTCTCTAAATTTCTATCCATTTATACACTCAGCAACTGTGTATGGGAGCACATATTTTCTTAATCCCTCAGACTTTGGACTTCATCAGAATTCTTAATCTTTCCTAATCTGATAGGATAAATAAGGAATCTTAACTTCAAGGCAGCATTGAAAGAACATGTTTCGAAGTCTTGCTCTTCTCCAATCATATGGATAAAAAATATATATGGGAATAAAACTTAAAAATGTGAAGCCAGGCGGCAAAACAGGGAATCCGTATCTGTGACTGAAAAATCTGGAAAAGCAGAAGGTGGGAACTGACAGAAGTCTCTGGCTCCCTGGAAAAATGGGAAGTGAACCAGCTCAGTGCTTAAAATGCCCGCCTGCTCTGTACCCTTCTGCTCATGCAGGGGTGAGGGGTGAGGGGTCGGGGTGGAGGTGGAGAAGCTGCTGCCACCAGCTGCGAGGAGTGAACCCAGACAGGGAACCCTGAACCCTGACCTAGGCCTGGCCTCTGCTGGCCTGGGGATGGCATATACAATGCCCCCAGTTTTACACAGAAACACAAACCAGACTCAATTGGGTAAAATGCGGTTTGGACTGAGGGCTTCAGGGAGGTAGGTATTAGCCATTGCAAAATTATCAGGTACAGGGAACAAGGAATAGAGAGGGAGACAGAGAGAGAGAGAGAAGCAAAACAAAATTCCCAAACACAGAAGGAATTCTAAAGCTAAGAAAGCCAAGCCTCCTCCCACAAAATAGCAATAAATGAAACATGTTTTCCATGAGGAAAATAGTAAAAAATAATACTATAACATCATAAAAATAAGCTGAAGGAACAACTGGTTCCAGATCCAAATGGAATGATGCACTTCTCCCTGTTCCTCTAGCTAAGTACAGCCTTTTTGCCTCCCGTATTCCAGACATTAAGGACCGGCAATAGGTGCAGACAAAAAAAAAAAAAAAGTCTCAACAAAAACCTGCTTCCTCACCCGCCTCGCCCCGTTCTCATGCCACTGTGCCACCCTTCTTGCTCTCAGCCAGGGGGGAGCCAGCAAAGTCCTAGTGAGACACTAAATCCCACCTCAGTCCAGCAGAAACAAAGCAATCCCTTCCATCCCAAAGGAGGCTGCACAAGCAACCTGGATTTTCATCTTGACTTGGCAGCAACATTTTCATCCTGACATCCCCCTTGAACTGCACAGTGGTTGCATGGTATTTATTATATAATAACCTGTTAAGGTGTAAAATTATGTATCATGAAATTTTCCTCATGTATGTTTATTCATAATATATAAGGTTAAATATCTTAATTATAAGCGGGTCCTCAATTAAAGAAAGGAATACTGTCTTTAAAAGAACAAGAAATGAAACAAAAAAGGCAGAAATGAAATAAGATCACATGGGCACAAACAAAAAGAATAAAAATCAAAAAAACACAGAATGACATCTATAAAACTTCAATGAACAGAGTGAATATATTTCTAGACAATGAATAAATATGAAGTTAAAATTGAGGATCATAGAATTTCCCATGCAAACAGGGGTACTTCTGAGAATGAAAAGGGTGTGATAATTTCACAGGGACCGCATGGTGAAAAAAACCTAATGAAAGGACAGTGTTTAGAAAGAGAGGAGACAATGAAAGTCTCTAATATAAATTTGGCTCAAATTTAAGAATCAGAGAACGGAAATGGCAAAGAAGCAATTTTAGAAGAGAGTATTTGCTAATATTTTGTAAGGTAAGGGCGCTTTCAAATTAAAATTGACTCTGAGTATCAAGCAAGATAAATAAAAACATACACACCAAGTCACGTCCTAGTGAAAGTGAAGATGATCAAAAATAAATCTTAAAATCTTCTGAAGAGAAAAGATAAAGTAGCTACCTTGGAATAATAGAGAATGGTTGTAGAGTTTGTGGGAACAATTGCCAGAACACCGTGTAATGATATCTTCAAAAGGGCTGAACGTAAACAACTGTCAAAATAGAATTTTATACACAGTTAAAATATTTTTTCAAGGATTCTAGGAAGATGGTACAAGTAGGAGAAGTATTTTTGAATCTCTCCAGATCCCCCCTGAACACACAGAAATGGCGACAGCAAAACACAAAATCCATAGATATTCTGTACAATAAAGACAGATAGCATGCGTCCCTAAGGGCTCAGAACACAAGAGGATGGTGATGAACTGCTGACCTCCACAAGACATGCACAGTTTTAGCAAAGGGAAACAACGGATTTAGAGTTATAGTCTGCCTTAGACTCTGCCTTAAACAGCAAATAAAGCCTCCATGACAGGTTGGGAGAGAGACCAATGACGAGAGGGGAAAATGCTGTTTCTTTGTTTCTTTTTTTGAAAAAGATTCCTACGTTTTTATTTTGCACTGGGCCCCACAAAATCACACGGCAAGCCCTGCCAGTGGTTACTTTCTGGAAATCCCCAGAAGACCAACTTTTGAAAGCAGCTGGAATAGGGAGGGGTTTGCTCATTCTTAAAGCATGTGAGGGCAAGAGGGTGTCAATAAGGTCTGATGGGGCCAGAGCAGACTAGGTCCTGCAGGCTCTCAATAATAATAAGCAAACCTCTCTTCCAAGACAAAGCCTCACACTGGGAGGAAACCAGCAAGAACAGAGACCAGGGAAAAAGAATGTCCAGTTACGAGTGGGTGAGGGGAATGGAGTCAGGTTCTTCTGGAAAGCAAGATGCTGTGTTTTCTAACACTGCTCAAAAACAACAGAAGAGGTTACTCGTGCCAGCAGTCAAAATTCAATCAGAGAAGCAGTGTGTGTGTGTGTGTGTGTGTGTCTGTGTGTGTCTAATTGTGTAAAGTCAAATCCTGGGAGTCGATTAACCAGCCTTTGGAAGGTGTTGTATCTGCATCTGATGCTGTGGTCTGAAGTGCACAGTGAGGCAGGCAGGAAGGAAGACGGATATACGATGGGGAGGAGTAAGAACAAGTGACAACAAACAGTACGTGCCAGGACCTCATGAGGATGGACCAAAACCTGTGTCAGACCTCGTCACCACTGACAGCAGTGCTATGGGTATCCTGCAGAAGCCGTGGCTCCACATCATGGAGCTAAGCACGCACTTGGCACAAGTGCTGCAAAAGCTAAAGGAGGATCCAGCAAAAGCAAAGCCCAGCCACTGCTTCACGCCAGGGAGTCGAGTCAGCAGATCAGCTACAACACCTGTGAGCTGTTATCTCACTTCTTCCTTCCAAATCTCCCACAAAAGTCTCTGTAGTCTAACTGGAAACATACAGGCTTCTGAGAAACAGTTTGGCCTTGTCAAGTAGGCACGTTACAAAGCTACCACAGTACTTGAGAGCTGTGCTATGAGAAAACCTTGGAAACCATGCCTCCATTCTGGAAGTTTAGAAGAACTAATTTCATGTAAAAGCAGTAGCATTAAAGGGTCAAAGGCATACAAAGATTTTATAGGAAAAAGAAGTTAAATGCTTGCCAGAAAGGCATCTTGATGAAAGAATTAAAAGCATACCAACAGAAGAAATCTCTATCTTACTATTTTAAATAATTTATTAAGAAAACGGATACAAAGGACAAGAGAACAAGGTGAATTAAACAATAGAACTCAGGGGAAAATTTTTATAAATAAACACACACAAATCCAAATAATTATGACAGGTAATATCTTTTAAAAAGTGGAAGAAAAGGATGATAATTTTTAAAAAATTTAAAAAGAAGATATGTAAGGTATTTGAGTGAAAGTGATTATATAAAAGACTATCATCCCCAACATACAGATCAAAGAAGAAATCCAAAAGAAGGGAATAAAATAAAACAAATACAAAGGATGCTAATTTTTTCGAAAAAAAAATCTTTTAAAACAAGAGAGTTGAAACAATTAAATGAAAGAGTCTACTGATTACCTGGGAAAGTCAACCCAGAACAACTGACACCAAAACACATAAAGTTTGTACTTTAAAGAAAAAGAGAAACATCCTTCAGATATTCAGGAAAAAAAGAAAATAGAAAAAAGTGACATAAAACAAAAAGAAAATTAGATTATCATCAGACCTTTCAAGAGCAGCACTTTGTGCCAGAAGAAAAGAAATAACGTATTTAAAGATACTCAAAATTCTTAAAAATGAGCCAAGGATTTTGTATCCAGAAACACTGACTGTCTAGCGTAGAGGGAACAAACTGTCATCAGTATGCAAAAATTTAGGGACTATTTTCCACGAGCTCTTTCTCAGGAATGTACTGAGAATGAGCTTTAGATAGTATTACTGGAGAGACACTGCCATAAAGACTGGTGGTGAGCATTAGATATGTACTTCTATACAACTAATACTAAATATAAAACAAGAGGGAGAGTGTGGCATGTAACAGATATATGCTTTGACAATGGACATATGGTAGAACTTTTCAGAAAGGGGAAGAGAAAAATCGAGAAAGCATATGCAAAAACAATTTTTAAATGTTTTTCTATAATCACTTTAGTGACAATGTCGCTATTGCTATTCTGTTTTGCTTGTAATATGAGAGAAAGCAAATGAGCAATGTATGTATTATTCAAACTTAATTATCCCCAGGGCCTTTAGAACCAGGATATTTAGGAGCTGCAAGTGTAAAACAGAAAAGCTTACGTAAGCACTCTGCAATTCTTAATTTGAACTCATGAAGTATTTTGTCATACACAGATAGATAACCCAAATCTGTCCACTGAAGAGGCCTAAAATAACATTTAGAATGAGAAGGTAGCATAGTTTCTTAGAGAAAAGGTTGACATGGCCGATTCTTGGTCTGGGGCAGGAAATGTACAAGATGAACAGAAGAGCTCAGAATCTCACCATGTGACAGAAAGCCAGATGTCAACTAAGACTAGCAGGGTTGTGCTAAAGCAACTTGGGAGTCAACCTGAAGAACAGAGCACTCACCAAAAGATGGGGCAGTCTGAGCCCCAGAAAGGATAGTGACTGTAATCAAAACACACCCAGTGGGTGCGAATCCGTGAATTCATAATGATCCATGGTGTTAGTCCAGACCCACCAAAATAGAATTAAATGTGCAAGGGTTTTATTGCAGGGAATGACCATGTAGGAGAACATAGGAAGTGAGCCAGAGAAGTCTGGGAGAGCTATCAGACTGCAGCATATGTCTCATCCTAAGTGAAGGAAGGAGGGAAAAGGGTTGGGTGGAAGAGTCATAGGACCGTCACGAAGGAAGATTCAGCAAGGGCATTGGGAGCCCTGGAGCCTGAGCTGGTTGTCAGGGCAGTTCAGTATCTCCCAGGAAGGGTCTCCCAGGAACAAGCAGCAGGTTGTCCAAAGTAGGACTCAGCACAAGCAAGAGGATGGATTTTATAACTCCATAGCCGGGCGCCTCGTTGAGTGAAGTTGGAGTTCTGCATGGACACGCGTGCGCGCACATACACACAGGCCTGATTAGTTAACATTATAGAATACTAAGGGACCAGTTTTTGTTTTGAAATCTCCTAAATAAAGTGACCATCAGTACTACCTTTCATATGCAAACTACTGCTCAGAAGCTAAATGGCAGATGGGGGATAAATTTAAAGGAGGAAGGGATGATAGAATGGGAGCAACGCCATGGCATTTTGTGACACCTACAAATGAAAGATCTAAGCACTGCCAGCTAAGAATCTATGGCTGTCAATCACAAAAAAAGAAGGACAAGTAGACATTATGTGCCTCTTGGCAATGAACACAACAGTGCTAATGGAGTAATCTTCCCCCCAAAGTGAAATCTGAATCAGATCAAGTTTATAGATTCAACAACTAATTTGCAGGAAAATAGAGGACAAGTGAAAAATGTCAAACTCTACCCTGCAAATGCAGTCACCAGAATCTTGACTTTACAAGACAGGTTTGTTCAAGAAAAAAATCTTCGAAGTTTAAAAAGATACAGAGAGATAACAGACACATTTTTGAAAATCAGGCTAACTTATAGTGTTTAGGGATCCTCAAAAAGGTGTTAAAACAATAATGAAAAGTAACAAGGGGCTTTCTCTAACAGCTAGAGCAGTTGTTAGTCTTGTTAGGGGAGGGTGGTGTTTGCCTTCTGGGGTGGCCTGAGCCTTCTGGGGGTTGCTGCCAAGTTCTCTCTGATTTATGGACGGGGTTAAAGGGACATCCATCTTATCATAACTCTTTAAATGGTACATTTGATCTAAACTGTTTTCTGTATTCATGTTACTTTGACAATAAAAATATTCACAATTTGAATAGAAAATGGAGACATTTATAGATGACTATTGACAGGGTTACTATACAAAGACACTCACTAAAATAAATAGTAAAGATATATGTTTATAAGAAAAGTAGACAGAGGGAATGAGAGTGAATTAAGAAACAATACATTGATAAAATTAATTAAATTATTGCCTATACAAATTATATTAGTAACTTTAAATAAATAGGTGTAAAAGTCACTTTCAAGATCCAGTTCCAGGGAAGGTGGAGTAAACACATGCCAATCTTCCCGTCCCAGGGAACACAACTATCCACACAAACCCAAACAGAATGCACGGGCAGCAATTCGGGCACTCTGCAAAGTAAATATCAATAGGCAGATCAGCAGAAACCATCAGAGTTCAGAGTACGAGTAAACTGCTGGTGAGTTTAACCTTTTTTTCCTTGCATATTTCCCAGCCCGAACTGATGCAATTGAAAACCAGAATTGAGCACTCTGGTGCAGATAGGGAAACAACAGAGACCCTCTCGCTCATGCTCCAAGACCAGAAAAAAGGAATGCAGAGAGAGTGAGGGGAAACCTCTATTTTTTTCCTCTCCATTTTCTCAGTTCCTGCACCCTCGCCCCAGGCAATTGTGTTACAGGGGTAACAGCAAGAGCAGGAGCAGCCATCAGTGGAAAACTGCAGAAGCTGAATGTCTGAGAGAGGAAACCTTCCTCTAGCTTTCAATGTAGTTACAGCTCCAAGAGGGAAGAATCCATCACAGGTGTTTGTATGTTCTTTCTGCTCTGCATGGCATGGACCTGGTATCAGGTATAATCATGAAACTAGGCATTTTTTGAGCAGAGGACTGGAAAAGTGAACTTCAGGGAACCAGACAGTACTGGAGAGACAGCAGAGAGGGAGCTCAGGAAAGTGACCCCATAAAGCAGTTTATCAACTCCTGGACTCACCTCTGACCTGTACATTCACGGATCTGATCATAAGCAGCCTACTAAAGACTTTGAGAAATGAAACAACCAATAGACCTGTGCTCATGTTCCTAAATTGACCACTGTACGACAGACAGATCCAGGACAGATTTGAATAGCACTGAAAGGCTTGGAAAACCAGCCTGATGTTGGAACCACAGACTACAGAGGCTAAAACATAAATGTCAGCATTCTTCATAGGACCTAATATTAGCAGCAATGAAGCAACATTAGCTGCAAGTAGCAAGGTTTTTTTCCAGTTACTGTCACCACCCCTCAACGGTTACTTGTAACCTGGAGATTAAGTATGAATGTTTTTGTACTTATATGTATCAAATCTTACAGTACATATTCCTTCGAGCCTGGCTTTTCCCTCTCAATATTATGTTTGTGAGAGCCATCCACCATGTAAGACAGAGCTTTAGTTTGCTTTTCCTAACTGTCACGTGGTGTCTTATTGTAGTAGACACCACAGCATCTACGATGGATGGACACTCAGTTGTTTCCAGTGTGAAGCTATTATGGATACTGCTGCAATGAACATTTTTGAACATGTTTTTTGGGGAATATGTGTACATACTTCCAATGGATATTGTGATGGTTAATTTTATGTGTAGACTGGACCACAGATGGGCCAGATATTTGGCTAATATTACTCTATTTCTGTATTTTGGGTGATGGCCTGAATAGAAGGAAAGGGCTGATCCTCCCATGAGAAAGAGAAAATTCCCTCTGTCTGACGGCCTTCAAGCTGGAACGCCAGCTTTTTCCTGCCTTCGGATAAACTGAAACATCAGCCCTTCCTGGGTCTCAACCCTGCTGGCCTTCAGACTGAAGCTACACCATCAGCCTTTCTCATTCTCTGGTCTTTAGACTCAGACTGGAACTACACCACCGGCTCTCCTGGGTCCCCAGGTCTCTGACTTACCCTGCAGGTCTTGGGACTTTTCAGTCTCCATAATCATGTGAGTCATTCCTTATAATAAATTATATAGATATTCTTATAATAAATATCTTTACATATAATATATAAATATATACATAAAATTCTCTAAAATCTACTAAGAAAATAAATTCAGCAGTTAATCAAATCCATGATTAAGTGAATCTGGTTTGATGTCTTTCATCACTATTGAAAAGTTTTCAGAATTCTTCGAATATTGCTTTTGCTTCATATCATATTCACTCTCCATTTGATGAAAGGATCTTGTATCCCTGAAAGACCTGGTGAGGAGGGTAGCCACCCAGGAGAACACTTGACCTTTTTGATTATGGTGTGAAAGAGCAATAAACTTTGGCAGTATTAAGCCAATGAGAATTGAGGGTTATCACTGCAGCTGACCTTATCCACCACACTCAATAACGTTAGCATTTTAAAAATACTAATTTTATTTATTTTTAAGATTATCTTATTATCCCAAATTGTGGGGCACACATTTTCCTATTTATTCTGCCCTCAGATCTTCCCTTACTATTGACTATTGCCTCATATGATGTATAGTTTGTTTCCTTGGATGTTTCATATTTTTTATTTTGAACTTATGTTCGTGACTCTTGTGATTTTTCTATTTTTGAGTCCCATGTGTGTAAAGTTAAGAAGTCTTCCTCCAGAGGAATGTGTGAATTCTAAACCATGTGGGTAGTATACATTTGGACTCCACAGCTAAGCCCAATGCACTTTTGGATTTTTAAATGTATAATTACCTTTTTTCCCCATCCAGAGTCCGAGCAGAAAACATGCTTTCTCTCTCTTCCCTGGGTAATGGCTGGGATTTTCTGTTCTTTTCCACATGAGGGGAAATTTTTCCAGTGTCTGGATTTATGTGGCTCTCTTTGTTCCAGTTTCCCACCTTTCATAGGCTTATAGTCCGAAGTCAGCTTTCCTCCCTTGAGTGTGTTAAAATTTCAGACTCTTATCCTTAGGTTCCATATTTTTGGTATGCTCAGGTATGTGTTAATTTTCTGTTACATTTCACTTACCATTTCCTTAGTTGGAAATGGGAGTGAGGATGGGGCCAGTATGCTCAGTCAGCTCTATTCTGGGAAATTTCCTACTCCTTTCTTCATTTTACAAATGAAAACCCTGAGTCCCATAGATAGGAGTGAACATAGCCAAACTCACAGACCTACTTAATGGCACAGTGGAGACTGGAATTTATTTTTCCACACGCACAGCACTTCTAAATTATGAACTCAGAGTGGATTGTGCTTGTAGGTCCTCGAAGTGCCTAGCTAGCCGGTAACAGGGGATAAATATTCATTGACTACTTGTCCTACCTGAAAATAGTTTATTTCTAGGTTTCTTATATTATGGGGTGCAGTGGAGGTAAGGAAGCAGTTCTGGTTTCAGGAACGTGATCCCACCGGCTACACTCAAGAAAAAAATATTCCCCCTTGGCCGCATGGGCTCATGGCCCTAATGGAAGGCAGGCTCTTAGGCGCTCTTGGCAAACGCGCGGGAGGGTGAATGCCGACATTCACATGACCAGTGAAGGCAGCGTGCCAGTCAGAATCTTTCAATTGATGCCTCATGTGCTTCCTTTATTCTGTTACTTGGTTTTATTTCCCTTCTCTCATTCCCCCTTTGCTAGCCGCCAACCCCCTGTAACTCGTTCCTTCACCAAGTGCCTGCTTTGTGGTGTCCGGACTGCTGGACAGGGTGGGGGCACTCAGGAGCCAGATGCAGCTAAGCACACGCTGGTCTGCTCGCCAGGCTGCCTCCTCCCCTGGCAGAACATCTGCTCTCCTTTAAGGTAAACCTAGGTCAGTTGTCACCTCTTGTATAAACTTTTCTCAAGAAAGAGTTAATCCTCCTCCTTTTAGGCTCTTAATACAGTTATCAATTTCTACAGTTACTATTTCGCTATACAAGTGTCTGTTAACACGAATGAATTTGCTTCAAGACACTTCATTGCAAAGGCACTGCATTTCATTATTCTTCCAAATTAAATAACTTAGGCTCAGTCCTCCATTCCTGTTACTGGACTGTACGTTCAAGCTCAGTCGCCTTTTGGTGAGCCTTTCCCTTGTTCTTGATGTACAAGAATCCTGTGTTTTAGGCAGTTCAGAAATGTGCAATGCCAGGCCACGGGAGTTCAACTGGTGTAGCTCAGATGCTTTGGGGTCTGCAGGAAGGCCGGCGACAGCGCCCCCTACAGGGATGCAGGGAGCCGGAGCCCTGAGCCCTACTGTGCTGGGCTTTCTGCAGCCCACTTCTGAGAGCAAACAGGGACAGAACTTTCAGTTCCTCCTTAAGCTGCTCCTTTCTTTCCTTTCTTTCTCCAGAATCACGCCTCCTCTTCAACACCAATAACTCTCTCCACACTGCACTCCCTGGACCTCCCAGGCTGTTGTCCTCTCCGAGGTTCTCCTTCCCATCAACTCCACTGCGCTCAAAAAGGCCTAGATAAGAACACCAACAAGTTTGGCTGTCCTTCTAGCAAGGAATGGGGAGTTAACTTTTGAATCTTTTGAATTTCTTTTAAAAGAGAATGAGACATGCGTTAGGGTACCCACTGAGAATCCCCTAACACACTTTGCAGGCATCTCTCCTCCCCAGAGACTGCCGCCAGCACTTCCAGAAGCCAGGCCGACTGTAGCTAGAGACGCCCAGTTCCGGATCGCTGCCATCCGCTTGCTGGCGGGGACGGAGTCCTAGAGGACTGGACCCCAGAATTGTCGGGACTTTCTCCCTACTGCCTGGCGCAGCTTCTCGCTGAGAGTGGGATGGGGCGCAGAGGGGACAAAGACCGAAGGGAAAGGCACAGCGGGCCTTGGACAGCCCCTGGCATGGCTGGAGGCACGGCGCGGAGGGACAGCTCCCAGCGCCCAGTAGTACCTCTCACTCGTCCCCGCGGACAGCGGTTCCTCGGGCGGCCGCGGGGACAACCGGCCCTCGCGGGAGGGGGTGGGGACGGGGCTCGTCACGTGGAGAGGCGCGCGGGGGCGGGCGGGGCGGGGGCGCGCTCGGCTCTTTAAAGGCGCGCGAGCCGAGCCCGCGAGGCGGTTCCGCGGCCGCAGGCGCAGGCCCGGCAGACGGCCCAGACGCGGGGCGCGCCGCCCGCGGCAGCTCCGGACTCAACATGCGCCGCTCGGCGGGAGGCGTCTGGCTGGCGCTGGCCGCGTCGCTCCTGCACGGTAAAGCGGCCGCGGCTCCCCGCTCTCCGCTCCTCCGTGGGATCCCCGGCGCACCCCGGCCGGCTCTGTGCGTCCCGCGCCTGGGCCAGGTTGGGGGTCTCCCTACCGGCGAGGGGCCGCGGGGCGCTGCTGGGCGGCTTCTCTGGGCGGTGCTGGTTGGGCGGCGGGGGTCGCGGGCAGGGGCGTGGGCATCCCTCCGCCGGCCTTCCCTGAGCAGCCTGCCCGCGTCTCCTCTCCTTAAGTGTCCCTGCAAGGCGAGTTCCAGAGGAAGCTCTACAAGGAGCTGATCAAGAACTACAACCCCTTGGAGAGGCCCGTGGCCAACGACTCGCAGCCGCTCACTGTCTACTTCTCCCTGAGCCTCCTGCAGATCATGGACGTGGTGAGTCCCGGCCGGCGGTAGCGCTGCCTTCACCCCCGGCTCCCAGGGGCTGTGAAAGCGTCGGGTAGCGGACATCCTAGCTGGCCACGGGCGAGGCGGGGCCGTGCTGTGACCCAGTCCCGGGTCTGCCTTCTGCCTCCGTCTGCCCGCCCGCTGAGGAGGGACTTCGTGAGGCTTGTTCCCTCGCCCTGGCCACCTGTGCGTGGGTACTTGGGTCCTGCCTTTCCCCCAGCTTAGAAACTCAGGGGAAAGCACCCTAAGTCTGAAATCGGCCACAAGAACGGGGTGAGAATATTTAGCCTCCCTTTATAGTGTAAGTGTTGACATGCAGTCCAGCATTCTGTGTCAGTTTAACCACTTCTACTAGACTTTTCTGCCGCCCCTGTCATATAACTTCTTTGGCTAGGGGCCTGGCCCTGGGCTTTGAGGCTGGTGAATGTGTCCAGGCAGAGAGTAGAGGACTGGCTGTGGGCGTTAGGACACCCCCACATCCCAGGAATGGATATGCTACGCCTTCGGCGGCTCTAAGGACTCCACGCCAGAGTTAGCTTTGCCGATCTTTTCGGGCAGCTGCCAGCTCCGTGGGCCTCTTGCCTTGCAGCCTCAGTAGTGCCCACTTCAGTTGGTGAATCGGTGTGAACTTGTCATTTCTTTCTCTAGATTGCTTTGTATAGTCAGTTTTCATCGGTATGTCCTTTATACAATACAAATACTTTGCAAAAGTATTTAATTTATTATAAATGGGTTTGAGTGTGGAGGAAGGTGGGGCAAAGGGCTAAAGCTGTTCCTCAGGAGGGAACATGGCAGGAAAGAGGTGAGAGGATAGCCACAATCCCAGCTAGGCAGTGCTAAGAGCCACCAGCAGGGTTTAAGTAAGTGGAGTAAGATGAGAGATAATACTTCATAATCCTACAAATGGTTACCCACACTGCCATGGTGATGCATGTTCTATCACTTAACCTGGTTAAAATTGCTGTGATGAATAGCTTCCTTTCCAACGTTATATCTGCCTCAAATGTGTGCTTCCTCTTCCAGACAGAATCATGCTTTAAAATGCTGAATGTGTATGTGATGATGTGACAAAGTTATCATGAGAGGAGAGCTGTAGGGGAAGGCAGGTCCAGTCACGTGGGTTACAAAACAGCAAAAGTTGCTGTTTCCAGAGCAGCTCCTCTGTTACTTCAAGGAGCTGAAGATTTGTACTTGGGATCCTTGGTGGGTTCTGGCTTTGCCAATTTCTGGATGGTTCATCTTATTTTAGTTTCTTAAGCAGCCTGAGTGTTGGCTTCCCATTTAATAAAATGGACACTGCAGTACTTCATTGGTCATTGTGATGAACTAAAGAATGTAGAGACAACTTTAAGAGACCTCAAAGCTAAACGTATAACTTTGGTCATTTTTATACAAAAACCACATGAGAAAGGACCAGGCAGCTGAGCTACCACACCCCACAGGTGGCATATGATAGGGTGAGAAAGGGACATCAGCCCCCTCTGCTCCCACTTGCCCAGGGGCAGCTCCAGCCGGGCTGCCTCACTGTGCCTGACTGCCCACAGGTGCTTCTCGTGCCAGGTGGTCCTTCTGCTGGCTGGCTGGCTGGGGGTGATAATGCAGTAACAGCTCAGCTGGGGAGCAGGAGTGAGCGAACATATCGGGCTGCTAAGGCTGTGACAGCCCCCTTTGCAGAAGAGACCACTCATGGAGAAACGGCAAGCTTTTGTTTTGGGCATTTCTGCCTCTTTTATTTAAGGAACCAGGTTAATAGGAGGAATATTGAGTCTTGGAAACTTAGGCATATGTGTTACATGATGTGGAAATTAAAAAAAAAAGTTAACGCTTTAGAAACTTTAAAAAAAGTAACAAATCATGAGCACTGAGTGTCATGGGCATTCCAGTGTTACAGACACATGTGAAGAAGGCTCTCATCAGCCTCCTGGGAGGCCAGAATGGGAGAAAGTCTCTGTCTCACCTTAGCCATGGAGCTAGCTGTGAACACGCTGAACTTCCCAGCCAGGCAGTGCTGTGTGTTCATGGAGTGGCCTTGAGCAAACGTCTTTACCTTTATAAGCCCTGTTTTCTCATGTGTTAAATGAGAATAATAATACCTACTTCACAGAGTTTTGAAAGGATTAAATAAGAGAAAGAGCTTGCCACACACTGATGATTTACTGAAGGTTTGCTCCATCTTAATTATGTAGCTACTCAACTCAAAAATCAGGAAATCTATGCCTAGAAAGGTGTGGTTGTTTTCCCAGGGTCACTTAGTGATTAGAGGCATGGCTGTGAGGGAGACCCTCATCTGACTCACAAGTCCTTTGTCCTGCTTCTGCTGCCTCCTTTAGACTTGGTAACTTTGGCAGAACAAAGTCAGCTTAATTTATTTAAACTGTCTGAACTGTAACTGATTAAATATGACTATCCTCAGATCCTGGGTGAGAGGAAGTCTCTGTATCAGACATAACGAAATATGTAAACATTTGTATTCCAGCCTGACTTGGCTCTGCCTGCTTTTGAAGCAGAGCCAAGTCTTTCCAGCAGAAATTTCAGCACTCTGGACAGAGACACAGTGGTTCTCATAAAGGATTCCTATGGCAAAATTTTTGCTGGTGTAGAGTCTCTTTACATATTTGTCCATTTTGACTGGGCTTAATAGTTGTTGTTTTTTCTGCTCCCAAATCTTGTCATTGTTTCTTTTTTGTCAGCATAGATTTCCTGACTGGAGTGATAGGAATATGGCATATAATACTATATATTTTATTTTCATGAAAGATCATTTCCTCTTTCCTCAATTTATTCCACATGTACTTGTTGAGCTCCTATTGTAGACCTGATGGATTCTGAGAATTCACAGAATAAGAGATTGTTTCTACTTTCAGAGATCTCATGATCTGGCTAGGGGACTAATAAGTAAATCCAAGATTACTACATGTGATGAAATTTAATGTAATATCTATAAGAAGTGCTGCAGATCTGCAAAGGGAAAACGTTACTTCCAACCAGAGTGGCTGACAATTGTTTCAAAGAGGAGGTAGTTAGAGTTCTAAAAGTGCGAAAAATTTTGCTGGTTGAAGAAAGTAGGAAAGGCTTTCCAGGTAGTGGTTAACAGGGTGAGGAAAGTTTGAAAGCATGATGGAAGACAGAGCAGGGTGTGTTGTGTGGGACTCTGGCTCCCTGATGATCTTGACCACAGGTTTTCCTGCAAGATTTGTCTGAAAATTTAATGTGCTATGTTTACTGAGAAGTTCTAAAAAAAAGATATAGCATTAACTAGGGGTTTTACAGACTGTTTTGTAAGAATTATAATCTAGGAGCACACCTTACTAGGTGGAGGCTATGATTTTTCTTTGGTAGGAGGTACTAGATGACAGTAAGGGTGCAGTATGTGAAGTATCCTGGATGTCTCTGCAGAATTCTCATTTTATCTGGCCTTAGTCTGGGCATCTCTGATGGCATGAGGAGGAGGCAGTATGCCAGGGGTTTTGTGAAGCTGCAAGACCAGCTTGCCATTGTGTATTGTCCTTGAAGTGGACAAACCATGATATTTGTATTAAATCCAACAAGTATAAATTATGTATTAGAATGAAAAAATGTACATGCATATTAAAGACAAAACATGAGTCATTTAAGGAATGTATTCAACTGCTGTGGTCTGTTCTAACTTTTCAGCAGGCCCCTTGGTGAAACACTAGGTAGAGGGTAGGAAAGTATGGTGGATTTTTATGCAGGGGAGGGAAGTAACCAGATATGTGTTTAGGTAGAGGATACTGATAGCCGTGAGTGTGGAATAAGTTACAGAGGAGAGAAGATGTGTGTAAGGGAGAAGGAGGTCAAAACTAGGATGGCCCCTGTGAGAATGTAGAGAAAGGGACAGATTCAAGGGAAGTTTTGGATATACTGTCTATGATATATAACTGTGTATATAGATATCATGCGTATACATTGATAAATTTGTAAAGTGACAGTGCCTAAATTATACCTAAATGCATACTCTGACTTATGGTGATTATTAATTTACTTCCTGGGCTTGTAACTGGGCTGGGAATGAGATAATACATGAGAA
>CAUYRT010029857.1:0-19250 GCA_963574885.1 Lepilemur ruficaudatus
TTTGTTAAACTGGATAATTTTGGCAATTTATGAATATCATTCTTATATTTGAAAACATTATAATAGTTGAGTGTAATAACTACTCAGATTGATGTTCAACTGACTGCGAAACAGCACGTAATAGTTTTAAATTCAAACAATTTTATTTTTTACAGCAACCAAAACAGGAAAAAAATGAAGAAAGTGAATTTGATTGGACCATTAACATTGGTAAGCTGTGAAATATTAAATGTGAATCTACTTGCCTTTCATTCAAATTTGGGGCCTTGAATCAATAGCTATAGAGCAAGTACTTTGAGACTGTCTACGGGCAAGTACTGTAGATTGTCCCTCTGCTGTCCATAGGTGCACCTGTTCTGTCTTAGGTTGGCTTATTATAGTTAATACCCCACATTCTCAGGATGGATGATAAAAGAAAACTTGGACAGGCTGGCTATGACACAAGGCAGAGCTAACTGGTGTACAGGAAATTGAAAATAGGGGCTATGTTATTAGCACCATGCAAACTCACCAATTTTAGGAAATATCTCTTGCTTCATACATACCTCCTGCAAATTTAAAATAGGCTTGCGAATAAAAAAGATAATTGTTAACTACATAAATTTTAAAATAATTAAGAAATCTGTGTTCACATTTGGCTTCCAGGAAAATTGGCTAAATATAGGTAACTATTAGGGATTCTGATTATGCTTAGGACAGTGTTTAGTGCTTTTCTGCTGGTGGAAGGCAAGCCAACATATTTTTGGAAGAAATCTAATCTGTTTTTCATTTGTAATATGTCTCAGAGAGGCAGCTCAAGAAAGCGTTTGCCCCATTTTTGGTAAATATGATGTGTTTCAAACTGTGACAGCCATTATTTGATAGCAAATTAAATGGCATGTCAGCTGAAACCTCCAACTTAGCAATTAAATGGATAAAAAGACACCACACAGCCACACTCTCGAACATTGCTGCATACTTCTCATGTAACCACAAAACCCCTCTTTTGTCCTCTTATCCCTTATTCTTGTTTTTGTTTGCTTGTTGTTTAAAAAGTCTCAGTAACTGAGGCTGGACGCCATGGCTCATGCCTGTAATCCTAGCACTTTGAGGGGCCAAGGCAGGAGGACTTCTTGAGGCCAGGAGTTTGAGACCAGCTTGAACAAGAGTGAGACCCCATCTCTACAAAAGTAGAAAAATTATCTGGGCATGGTGGTGCATGCCTGTAGTCCCAGCTACATGGGAGGCTGAGGCAGGAGGATCACTTGAGCCCAAGAGTTTGAGGTTGCAGTAAGTTATGATGATGCCATTATACTCTAGCCCAGAGGACACAGTGGGACCCTGTCTCAAAAAAAAAAAAAAAAGAAAAAAGTGTCAGTAACAGTAAAAATAATTTTAAAATTTAGTGCTTTGGAGAATAAATTGTTTATAAAAGTAAATCTAGTTTTAATGCACAGGTTTAAAATCTGCCTCCTACAGAAAATAAAACATTACAAACCTTGAAGTGAAAACATAAATTTTCATTTGAATTTAAAAGTTTTAGTTTAAATTAAATTGAAATTTAATCTTTATTTCACCTCTGAGTAGATAGTTTTTGTCCTGAAAGAGGTTCAGGATAAAATTGTGCTCTAACAGGAATTAGAAATACATTGTTTTGTTGAAAATCACTGAAAACAAGTCTTGGTTTACTTAGGATGTTACTGTGAAATTTACCTAATTTTAAATTTAAGCTAAGAGGCTGCAAAGTTGTATTCAACTAGTATAATGAGACTATTACATGACAGCCTGACCCTGTGCTTTGAACTGTGGCTGACAGACCCTACTGCTCCATTAAAAATGAATCTTGGTGCCAGACATGGTGGCACCCACCTATAATCCCAGCTTCTGAGGAGGCTAAGGTAGGAGAATCGCTTGAGCCCAGGATTTGGAGACCAACGTAGTGAGACTCTATCTCATAAAAAATGAGAATTAAAAAAAAATTTAAAATTAAGAAAAAAGAATCTTTGGGACACTGGTCCTTTTGGAGTAATTTTGGGACCCTTCCCCATTTGCTCTTTTTTCTGTTTTTTGAGACAGAGTCTCACTCTATTGTCCCTGGTAGAGTGCAGTGGCTTCATCACAGCTCACTGCAACCTCAAACTCTTGGACTCAAGCAATCCTCCTGCCTCAGCCTCCCAAGTAGCTGGGACTACAGGCCGCACGAGCCACCACACCTGGCTAATTTTTTCTATTTTTGGTAGAAATGAGGTCTCACTTTTTGCTCAGGCTGTTCTCAAACTCCTGAGCTCAAATGATCCTCCCACCTCAGCCTCCCAGAGTGCCAGGATTACAGGCGTGAGCCACCACGCCCAGTCCCCATTTGCTCTTGGCTTTGCCAGTGTCCCTTATTTCATTCCAAACTCTACCTGGCTTCTGAGGCTTTTTTTCTTTTGGTACGCTTCCTTGCCCTGTGTGTTTGATGATGGAATTTGCTCCCCGCCCTGGATCCCCGACCAGACTTTTGAAACTCTTTGAGTGTGGTTTGCACACACATCCCCTCCTCACCATGTGCTTGCGGCCTCAGACTCACCCAGGGCATTGACCCAGTCTGACTCAGCCTCCGCCCTCAGAGACGTCACTCTGCCAAGCCTGACTCGTCACCCACTTTCCTGATAATCATTCCCTGTTCTCAAAGGGGGTGGGGGAAGTGAGCAGAGTAAAAAGTTTCAAAAGAGAGGAGAGATGCAAGAGACAGAGGGGAACCTATGGAAATGGAAACTTAAGAGAAGGAAGATGTAGTCTAGAAGGCAGAGGAGGAAAAAGAGCAAAGAGAAGGAGACCCATAGATGGGCCAATCAAAAATAGAGAGAAAAATGGGAGACAATGGCAAGGACTAAAAAGAGTGAGTATCAAAGTCTTTTGAAGTTTTATGACACTGATCTAATAGTTAGTTCTTGGGAGTTGTGCACTTCAGTGTGACAACTGTATCACCTTTCCCCTCTGTAGGTAGCACTAAGTCCCAGATCCTGAAGTGTGGGCCACCAGGCCTGCTGTACCTCTCTCTAACGTAGTGTCCCACGCTTTGTACTGTGACCTTCAGGAATTCCACTGCCGGGAGTTACTTACATGTTCCATGTAGCTCCTAGTCACCTTGCTGTTCTAAGCTTGTACACCCCCTCTTTCCCCCACCCTCCCCGATTCTTCTCCAGCTAACTCTTATCCTTCGAGACTCTACAAAAGCATTATCTCCATGAGCAAGACTTCCCTAAAGTGCATATGTTGACACTCCATAATGTTTGTTACACTTCACTGCTAAACTGCCATTTTAAAGCTAACTTAAACCTTTTAAAGGGATCTTATCCTCAAAACTCAGAGCATCTGTTATATTGTCCATTTTTAATTCTCCATCTGAAATATTATGAATTCAGTTTTAAAGGATATGGGGTGTGTGTGTGTGTGTGTGAGTTAATATCTGCCTGTAGCTGTTCTTAATCCGTTACCTCAGGAGCTCTAGGAAATCAAATAATATTTCTTAATAGAACCAAACCTTAATCTTTTCTGATTATATTGTGGTCATTCACCCAAATCAGATACTGATTAAACAGAATTATATTGATTTCTTCACAGAATACAAAATAAATAGAATCATGAAATTATTCTGTTAATGATTTGGGTTGAAATTCTTCTTCTCTAACAGCCTGTCTCTATAAAAAAAAAATAGAAAAATTAGCCAAATGTGGTGGTACACACCTGTAGTCCCAGCTACTTGGGAGGCTGAGGCTGGAGGATCACCTAAGCCCAGGAGTTTGAGGTTGCAGTGATCTATAATGATGCCACTGTATTCTACCCAGACAACAGAGCAAGACCCTGTCTCAAAAAAAAAAGTGCTGACTTAAAGTAATAATCCAAGAACATATAATTATGGAAAAAGAGAAATTCCATTCTTAAGTATTATTTTATTTCGTTTTTTTAGTTTCGATACTCTGATTGGCAAGATAAATTGTTTATGTCCTTGGGTACCGTCATGGCCATAGCTCACGGCTCAGGCCTTCCCCTAATGATGATAGTGTTTGGAGAAATGACTGATAAATTCGTTACTACTACAGGAAACTTCTCCATTCCAGGTAAGCATTTCTGTATTTTTTTTCAATTAATAGTATTTCTTTAACTGGGTAAAAGATTAGAAATTGATTTTGCTATTCATTATCTACTTGTTTAATGATTTGGACATATGATGACTCCAGATATCACAGAAGGAGTTGTAAAATTCTCAGAAAATTCTTCAAATACTCATTAAATTTTAAGAAATGCATGTCCGTTGTTTGACTTTTAGTACAGCGTAAGGAAATACACATGAAGCTTTGCATCCAATGAAGTAGGAAAGTCACTCTACTTGAGGACAGTGGAAATATACAGAGTATATGTAGGCAGTGTCCACCCCATTAGTAATTACTGACAAGGTTCAAAATCTGTCAGTTAACATGGCAGCATTTCTTAGCTGTGCTCAGCTTGTAGATTTATTTCTGGGGTTTTTTTTTTCTCTCCTCTCCTTCTTTGTAAAAAATTATACCCGTCTCTAATTTTTGGATTAACCAGATTGACTGAAAGTTGATATCACACTTCACTGAAGAGTAAATGGATTCAATGTGGGCATGCTATGCCTTGTACATCACCCAAAGGACTATAATTACTAAAGAGCCAAAGGAGCCCCATAAGTCATCTTTAAGAGGGGTCCCTGGCAACAGCATTACAGTGGGGTTCCAGTGGACATAGGTGTTTTCATATTAGCCAAATTCAACATAGAAAGGAAGATTTCCACACTTTCTACCAAGCCTGAAGGAGGTGTTTCTTTAAGAGACCTTATAGGCACTCGGCTGGAAAAGACTGAGTGAAGCTTTATTGGTGCACAGATAGCAGAACATTTTTGCAAAACTGGTAAAGGAAAGGCAGCAAGGATACCAGAGAAAATGTACACTCTATGATTCAGGTAGCATTCAGTAAGAGCTTTCAGTGTTTACTGACTGAAAACTATATATTTGGTTACCATTGTATGGCTTAAGTGTAATTTCCTAAGAGAATATGATCACTTGATTAATACAGTACAATATAATACAATTGCTTGATTAATGCAACAGTTTACATAAATACTGATAAATATTAGTGCCTTTTAGAAATCCAGTAAAAGCGTCCTTTGAATATTTGAATAATTATTATGGGTACATAATAGTTGTATATCTTTATAGGGTATGTATGATTTTTGATACAGGTATACCATGTGTAATAATCATATCAGGGTAATTGAAGTATCCATCACCTCAAGCATTTGTCATTTCTTTGGGTTAGGAACATTTCAATTCCACTTTTTTGATTATCTTAAGATATATCCTAACTTTTTGTTGATTGTACTCACTTTGTTGTGCTATCCAAAATTGTTCATTCTATCTAGATATCTAACTATATTTTTGCACCCATTAACCATACTCACTTTGTTCCCCTCTCCCCACTTACCATCCTTTGGTAACCATCATTCTACTCTCTGTCTCCATACGATCAATTGTTTTTAATATTGAGCTCTCACATATGAGTGAGAACATGCAAGATTTGTCTTTCTGTGCTTGGCTTATTTCACTTAACGTAATGTTCTCCAGTTCCATATGTGTTGTTGCAAATGGCAGGATTTCATTCTTTTTATGGCTGAATAATATTCCATTGTGTATATGTACCATAACTTTCTTTATCCATTCATCCATTAATGGACACTTAGGTTGATTCCACATCTTGGCTGTTGTGACTAGTGCTGCAATAAACATGAGAGTATAGGTAAAAATTGGTTTCTGCAGGTAAAAAATCAGATTAATGGATGAATGGAGAAACAAAATATGTTATATACATACAATGGAATATTATTCAGCCTTAAAAAGGCAAGAAATTCTGACACATGTTACAACATGGAAAAACCTTAAGAACATTGTGCTAAATGAAATAAGCCAGTCAAAAAAAGAAAAATACTGCTTGATTCCACTTTCATGAGGTATCTAGAGTAGTCAAATTCACAGAAAGAAAATAGAAGAGTGGTTAGCAGGGGCTGGGAGGAGAGGGAATGGGAGCTGTCGTTTAATGGATACAGAGTTTCAGTGTTGCAAGATGAAAAAGTTCTCAAGATTGGTTGTTACTGTAGAGCAGCATGACTATACTTAACACTACTGAACTGTGTACTTAAAAATAGTTGAGATGGTTAACTATAATAGTTAAAATTTTATGTTACACGTATTTTATCACAAAGCTTTTTAAAAATCAGATTGAAACAGTACAGCTCACTTTTCACAGATACATTCTCTTTTGGACTAATTTTAGTTGTGGAGTTTTAAAAATTATTTTACTAACACCAGAAAAATTCCACAACTTTCTTATTTGGAGCAGTTTGCGTGTTTTTTTAACTTGCTTCTAATTGTGAAACCAAATGGTTTTGAAGCTGAACATGGCACACAGGTGCCATGGACCGTACTCAGGGCCAAATTTAAGGTCTCTCTGGAGTACGGCATGAGCAAGTCACTTACAGGCCTGTGATGCTAAAGAGAGAAACTCACAACAGTTGCCAGCTTGGTTTTGGTAACCTCCAAATTATAAACACTCCTGTTTGTGACCGTTGGTCCTCTGTAGGCACATTTGTCATTAAGCCTAATGGCTGTCTTGGAGGATTTGGAATGGGAAGTTGCTCAAATGTTATGAATTTCCAATATTCACTCTTTGGTAGTTGGTAAAAATAATATTCTTAAACCTCTTTGGATAAAATGAAATCTTTAAAGGATACTCACTCAAAGTCCAGACTACTCACTGATATGTTTAGGATTGTAGAGTTTATAAAAATCATGGGTGTTGGGGGCAGTTCAAGTATGTAGCTGAGGTCCCAGGAGATGTTTATTTAGAGTCTATTTTTTAGAATTGTTGGATTCTTAGACAGCTAGACTTAATGGGAGCCAAATGAAAGAGAATGTTAGAATAAAAAAAGGTTTAAATTACAAGAGGGTCTGACAATGACTTATTGTGAACAGAGCCCGTCCTTGTCAACAGAATAAAGCTACTCCGTGACGGAGTTCTTCCCCCACAATGAGTCAGTTGTGCAGAAACTATGCACAACACATTCTGCTTCCAAAACCTTAAGGACAGAGTCATAGGAAAAAAGGCCTTTTGCAGAGAACTTGAAATCTTTATGCCAAGTCTATGTAACTGTAATAATCCAGAAAATTCTGTGGGGAAATCGCTGCACCCTGCATGTCCTTGCATTGTCTCATAGTTGAGGGTAAAAAAGCATTTTTGAGACCTGAGTTACCTTAATTAACTATTCATAGTGCATAAGGTGCCTGAACAAATAACAGCCCTTTTTTTGTGCTGAGCAGTTGTATATGATAAAAGTAGTTCTAGGCAGAACCAAAAAAGGCAGACATTGATTTACTTTGAGACTCAAATGTGACAATGAGGACAATGTTTCCCCATCTGATCCCTAATGTATACACTTATTATTCAGACCCTTCACTCATTAGCTGTGTGATGTTTCTTAACTGCTATACTCTTTACTATTCTTGTCTTTGAAAGGTAATCATAGATTTAGTAATATTAAATGAGATGAGTAAATGAGTAAATTAAATGAGATGATTTAGGTAGGTGTCTGGAACATAGTAAATGCTCAATACATATTGGGAAAAACTAACTGTGAGAACTTGGAAATGAAAGAACCACTCTAAGATTCTGTTTCTTCATCTATAAAAGGATGGATTATCTTATCCTAAAGATAATCCTAGAAAGGATGGATTATCTTATCTCCATCTATAAAAAGGATGGAGCTCTCTAAAATGAATAGGTAGCTTCACAAGTTCCCCAATTCCTTGCTATAGGAGGCATTCAGATGGACTGGAGCGGGAGTTCACCTTCACCTGGGGTGCTTTTAAAAAATATGATGCTCTAGACTCAGCCAAAGGGTCTGGATGAATTGGGCTTGGGTGGATCCTAGGCATCTGTATTTTTAAAGCTCCCCATGTGATTCTAAAAGGCAAACAGCATTGAGAACCACCAAAGCAATTGACTACTTAGAGATTGTTTATGAGATTGACACAGAATCGGTAGCCTCTGTCGAGATCAGGTGTAGGCCCTTTCCAGATCTAGAATCCCATGACTGTGTGGGGAACACACCAACACACATTTGTCTCAGCTTTGTCACATGCAAAAGAAACTTTGAGTTTCCTGGGGGCTCAGGGACTTCTTGGGTCATTAAGCCAGCTCTCGATTCCCATTCTTGGCCTAGACACCAAGAAAGGAACAGGTCAAACCTGAAATGCCCATAGATTCTTTTATTTCCTAGTGGGGATGTCAGTTTAAGTTATGATATCCTCATTAAGAGAATGGAAAAATTTGAGGTAGGTATTGCAGGAGAAAAAAACATTTAAGATTTTACCCATTTTCCACACTCAGGGAAATAAAAAACCACAATGATTTTTATAAATACCACAACTTTAGAATAGCTTTGTCTGCCTGTAGTTCCAAGCATAGTTCCAATTTGGCATATTTAAGACCTCAGGAAGGAAATGAGCACACAGAACTGAACTAATAAGAAGAGAAGTAAAACAAGGTATGACTCCTCAAGGGTCTGATAGCTGATGAGCTAGATTAATAATCAGAAACATGGGCGGATGCTATGGCTCACACCTGTAATCCTAGTGCTCTGGGAGGCCAAGGCGGGAGGATCCCTTGAGGTTGGGAGTTGGAGACCAGCCTGAGCAAGAGCGAGACCCCGTCTCTACAAAAAATAGAAAAATTAGCTGGGTGTGGTGGCTCTTACCTGTAGTCCCAGCTACTTGGGAGGCTGAGGCAGGAGCATCACTTGAGCCCAGGAGTTTGAGGTTGCTGTGAGCTATGATGACCACTGCACTCTACCCAGGGTGACAGAGCGAGATCTGTCTCAAAAAAAAAAAAAAAAAAAAAATCAGAAACATTTCACTGTAAGTATCAGTAGAAGTTATAATCCTAAGGAAAAAATTATGCCACAATTGGAGCCACATACCTGGTAGTCGATTCTGACTGTTTGAGTTTTAAATAAATTTCAACCTTATCTCCACTTTGGAAAAAGATAAGAAGGATACACAGCATCCAGAAAACATGACCGCTGGGCTGTTTGCACATGATAAAAGAACAAAGATAAACCAGTTTCTCTCCTAGTATCAAGGGAAATGGGAAATACCTACCCTGGCGTGTTTTCTCAACAGTGGTATGGTGATACTTTATGCTGTTGTTTTGTGAATACAGTGGATATAGGCTGTTTTCTTTTTTTAATTTTTTCACTTTGTGTTCTTAAAAAAGTAAAAACAAGTCATTACCACATGAATCAATCAGTATAGTTTAGTGTTACGAGCACAGGCTGAACTGCCTGGGCTGACTTTCAGCTCTGCCATTTGCTAGCTGTGTGACTGTGGGTAATGTATTTCTCTGTGCCTCAGTTTCCTCTTCTGTAAAATGAGGATTTGTAAAATAGTCCTACCCCATATAGGAATTAAGTGAATCAACACATCTAAGGTGTTCAGAACAATGCTTGGCATATAATAAATGCTTCATAAATGTTAGCAATTATTAAAACATGAAAACCAGAAAAGGTACCTGGATATTTTTACCAAATTAGCTCAAATTAACAAACAGCGTATTTCCTTCCAGTTAATACTGCCAGAATTCTGGTAAAAATACCAGAATATAAGACATGAAATTCAGGATGTTGACTAATTGCTAGTGATCCATTGCCTTGCCTTTGAGCAACTTGTTCTCTTCCGTCTAATTTTTCCTCCTTTACAATGAATGGATATAATTCAGCCTCTCCTATATTTATGTCCTAGGAGACACATAAAGGAAAAACACACAGATATAAAAGTATATATAGAAGCAAGTATCAGTTAAGTGCTTTGAGCCACCAAGAAAAAAAATGCCCCTTAAATTTTGTGTTTTCACTTTTAACTATTTCCCTGCTCTGCCTGCTGTGTGCTTGTGGCTCCCCTGTCCCTTCTTCGGCTCCTCTGTGCTGCCTTAGGAAGCTGCCTTGCTAAAGGCTGAGACTGCTAGGATGAGGGAGACCCAGGGAGGGCTTATTTTCCCACATCTGGGTCTTTGAAGACCCGTAGCTAAACTCTTGGACTCTTTACTTGAGCAAAGTAAAAAGAGGGCATTTAAGTGTGAAAATAAAAAAGTGATTTTTAAAGAGAACCTTAAATAAAGCATCATCTTGCTTTCTTGTATTTAAATTCTTAACTAATCTTTTATTGTCAACTGAAAAATGATGAGGTTTATACATTTAGAAAAGAGAATTTTATTTCTTATAAAGGGTTACAACTTGCAGGCTGGCCATCTTACAGGCCGAGAAGCATAGCCTATGGCTAGAAGCCAAAAGCAAACACTTTTAGGGAATAGTAAAGAGAACAGGAATTTGTGTTGAGTGGGGTGGCCAAATATATGTATTCAATAAGTTATAGGAGGAGTGATGGATATTTATGAAAGGAGAAATGTACACGTGCATAATTGAGCTTCATACCCCTCCATGAGACCCATGTTCAAAAAATGGTGGTGTTAGCATGATCCAAGGATGGAATTTTCAGCCCTCTGACGTTGAAAGGTAAAGCAGAGTTCACGAAAACTCTCACCAATCATCCTCTGTAGACTGGCCAGAACCACTCCATGGTTGGTGGTCTCTTATCAGGAAGGAATACCAGCCAGTTGTACCAAAACCACAAACAGGGAGATGCAGTCATGAGGTTGGTTGAAATCAGCAGTGGAGCAAGTCTTTCCAAAGGGCTGGTTTCTGTTTCACCCTCAGGGGAGAAAGCCTAATGGTAGCTGGGGAGGGAGGGGGTATGACAAGGAGTGTCCAACTTCCTATCCCATCATGGCTGGGAACTCAGGTTTAAGGTTTCTTTGGAGTCCCCTTGGACAAGACGGGGTCTGTTCAGTCACTTGAGAGGCTTAGGATTTTATTTTTATGTCTCACTATTAATAGTTCGTTCTTTTTAAAATGCTTCATTTTTGTTTTGTTTTGTTTTGTTTGTTTTTATTTAGTGAATTTTTCATTGTCGCTGCTAAATCCAGGCAGAATTCTGGAAGAAGAAATGACTAGGTAATTGAGATATAGATATAGATATATATATATGCACACACACACATGCATATATGTATATGTATGATATGCTTTTTTAACATTTCATTTGAAAATAATTTCAAACTACAGAGTTGTAAGAATATACAAAGAGCACCTATACTCTTTACCCAGATTCACCTATTATTATCATTTGTGTTCCTAAGCCCCCAAGTTAAAATAAGTTGCGCACATCAAGGTCCTTTACTGTAGTATGGTTCCTAAGAATAAGAATATTTTCTTACATAACCACAGTACAGTTATCAACTTCAGTAAACTTAATTGATACTATACTTTCATCTAATATACCATCTGTATTCCAATTTTGTCAGCTGATCTAGTAATGCCATTTACAGCATTTTTCCATCCTTTAGTCTTTTCAATAAAGTCTCAAAAGCCTATAACATAATGTTTGTATGTTTACATATCAATTAATTGCTGATTATAATGAGTGCTATCTATATGCAAAAGCAGGCCTGAAAGGCTTCTATCTGGAAACATTTCATAAAATTAGATTTAAAATATATTTGAAAGTATTGAAGTATATTTATTATTTTTAAAGATACTAACTTTCTACTAATTTGGTTAAACCTTCATTTCAAATTAGTTTGAATTCATGACATTTTATCATATTTTTAAAAAATATTTCCAAATTCTGACAAATAGGAAGAAGTTTTTTGATTCTTTGCATAAAGAATATGAAAAATATTTTAAAAGAATATGGAAAAACTTACACTAAGAACCATTTCACACATTCAATTTGTTTATTTCCGTATTTGCAGTATGTGAATAGCAGTGAACTTTTCAGTACAATAAGATATGAAAATCTAGAATACAATTATGAAAGAAGAGTTAAGTTGTGTCTATAAATTATCAATATTAGTTAAAAATGAATCATTAACATCTTTTTTTTGCAGTTACCAACAAAAATTTATGTTTTCTTTGGCTAATATTAATAGTTCAAGTGAATATGTAGATTTGCCATCATGGAGCTTATCTTATAACTTAAGAAAACAAATTTAATGTGTGTAAATTAGAATTTGTTATAATGTCCTACACAGTCTTTGTGATCAGTTTAATAAACAAATTAATTCCCAATTCTGAAAATTTCTCCTGACAGAGATGAATAAAGCACAGTATTTAAAAGAACCTTTGTAATTGTTTTCCAGATATGCATATTACTACTCAGGATTAGGTGCTGGAGTTCTTGTTGCTGCCTACGTACAAGTTTCATTTTGGACTTTGGCAGCTGGCCGACAGATTAGGAAAATTAGGCAAAAGTTTTTTCATGCTATTCTACGACAGGAGATAGGCTGGTTTGACATCAATGACATCGCTGAACTCAATACACGTCTAACAGAGTAAGTGTATTGTTAATGTCACACTTTCATAAAGAAATTAACCACTGTGAAAATTTGTCAAGGGGAGATTTTAAATTAAGAAAAAAACTAGCTTAAGCATTTGATATATATTAGAAAAGGATCATGTGACAGTCATTTCTAGCCATTTCAGCAGCATCTACAGCCTAAGCCACCGTGTGTTTTCCATGTCTGTTAGCTTGCCCTCCGTTTATATAGTAGGTTCATTTGAGGGCTGTGCTCAATCTTGCACTTGTTTGTTTCTGCTGGAGCTTGCTACTATAGGGCCTGACAGGGGCTAGGCTCTCAATAAAGATGATGAATGAATGAATAAATGATCAAACTAATTCACAAAGAGACTTGCTTTAGTAACTGTTGACTCTTCACTCACTCAACAAATACTCTTATGTGCTAAGCACCATTCTAGGTGTTTGTGATATATCAGTGAACAAAGCAGAGATCTCTGTCCTTTTGGTGCTTGCATTCCAGTGGGGGGAGACAGATGATAAACTTTTTCTGACTAAGAGTGCTGGCAAGGGCATAGTGAGCAAACGATGTCAAAAAAGAAGGGAAGATCAAGGCATTATAGGGCCTTGTAAGCCTTAGTAAGGACTTCAGCTTTCACTGAGTGAAATGGCAGCCTTTAGAAGTTTTTGAGCTGAGGAATAACATGGACAGACTTTTATTTTCAAAGGATCACACACTGGCTGCTATGTTGAGAAGAGACAGAGTTAAGAATAAGGGTAGAAGCAAAGACATTTTCCCTAGTACTTCCCTGTAATAGGAAATACAGTAATGCTTCCCTATTACTGTTCCCTGTTACCATTGTGATGCCCTTCCTAACTCCTGCTTTTGAACGAATAGACTCAAAATGTTAGTGCTTCTCTAATAGAATTGACTCATTTAATAGTATCAACTTTAATGACACTAACTTCTTAGAAGCATAACTAATCCTGAATTTCTTTTTTTGTGTAGTATTTCAGTGGGGAAAATATTGTTAAAGAGGCTAAGACTCTGAAAGAGGCTTACAGTAGTATGAACAAGTTTTGCTTGTCTGTGTGTTTGTTAGATGTCTACTTCACCTTTGCGACTAAAGACCTCCTGCCTGTAACCATTTAGGTGTGATCTTTTTTAGTGACATCTCCAAAATCAGTGAAGGAATTGGTGACAAGGTTGGAATGTTCTTTCAAGCAGTGGCCACGTTTTTTACAGGATTTATAGTGGGGTTCATTAGAGGATGGAAACTCACCCTTGTGATAATGGCCATCAGCCCAATTCTAGGACTCTCTGCAGCCGTTTGGGCAAAGGTATGTGAAACCTGGGCATTTTCCTGTGTGTTAACCTCCACACATAGTCATTGTTAATATGCATGAGTCTGGTACTTGTACAGATCTGTGGTAAACATCAGTTGAAACCACATCCAGAAGCATGTTGTTAATATGGTGCTTTAGTAAGAAAATTAATTTTTAACATGATTCACAATTTCACAGTTCTTACCTCAACTACAGATGTTTGGCACTGCTCTTATTTCTTTGGATAAATCTTTTTGGCATAGTATTAATAGTAGTTTAAATGACGTGTAGGGTTATGTCCTTATTTAAGGAAACACAATTTTAAAATATATCACTCTCCCAAATATTACATGAACATAAAATTTTTTAATTATTTGTACTATTTTTTTCTAATTGTTACCTATGACAGTCAAGTGGCACTCTGCCAGTTTTGCCTTGCAATAAAATATAGAATACCTGCTCTACTTCTGCCAACACTTCAAAATTGAGTGATTTTACTGGCAATTTTTGCTCATTCTGAGGTTGATGATTTACTTAGTGAACTACTTATGTCTCTTTTGTTTTGATTCTTCCTTTACTTTTCTCCTGAAACATCTTGTTCAGCTACCTTATTAGAATAGCTAAACAGAATGTGCATGAGCATGTCTGGAAGTATTATTTTTATAGTAATTAATAATTGTGACATAATAAAGGAAAAGATGATGGTAAATCCTTTCAAAGGAGTAAAGTTTTATTTTATTTTACCTTACAATTAACAGAGAGAAACAGTAGATGTGGAACGTGACAGTGTTGCCAAAAATGCTATTGAGAGAATTATGTGCAGATTTCCTCCCCTCCATTATTCTTGGGAAGTCTGTTACCAAGGTGGATCAGATCTAGCCTTTGCAGGGGTGGAAACAGCCATTGGATCTAGTACACTGCTTGTCATTTGCTGCCTGACTTTAACACTTGGTAAGGGGTAAGGTTTGGAAAGCAAAAGTAGGTCAAAGAGTTGACCAGACTGTCTCTTAACTTTTCTCCCCATACAAAAGTCATTACTGTTTCTTTTCTGTCCAGATACTCTCGACATTTAGTGACAAAGAACTAGCTGCATATGCAAAAGCAGGCGCCGTGGCAGAAGAGGCTCTGGGGGCCATCAAGACCGTGATAGCTTTCGGGGGCCAGAACAAAGAGCTGGAAAGGTCAGGAAGGTTCTTTGTCCACTAGTGCAAAGAACGCACTTTTATATTTTGTTGCTCATTCTTTTGTGGTATGTGTTTATTAGTTTCCCTTTCCTAATATTAAGCCTTCCTCCCACAAAATATAAGCACCCTTTACTGATGGCTGCAGTTTAATGTCAGGCTATAAAGCAGGGTTCTTAATATTTTATGTTCCATGGACTCCTTTGACCATCTGATAACACAAATGGACTCCTTTCTTAGAATAATGTTTTTAAATGCATAGAGCAAATTATGTAGGGTTACAAAGGAAACCAATTATATCAAAGAATAGTTATCAAAATATTTTATTTTTTACTCCTTTAATGACCATGAACTGGAATATAGAAGACAAAAACCTAAGGATATGTGGACCTCCCAGTTACAGCCCAGGATTCTCTGTGGGGCCATGTAGGTCGTCCATAAGGGTGCAGCAAGGCTTCCCACCTTGGCCTCTGGCTTTTGGCCTTAATGGTCCAGGATAAGCCTGGCAACCTTACAAGCCTCTGGAGACATGTTGTAAGCTCTTCTTTATGGCCTTGTGCTTGAGACCCTGGGCAATTGCTTTTAAAAAAAAATTTATTGAGACATGATTGACATGGACATGTGAAAAGCTGTGTACACATATCTAATGTGTACATCTCAGTGAGCCTGGGTATAAGTATACACCCATGAAAAAAGCTATTCTGCTTTCTGTAAATATTTAATGTTTTATTTAAATAGTAATATTCCGTAATATAGTTGAGGTATGATTCCATGTGAAGTGTTTTCTTCGGCTGTTCTATGGAATTCCCGATACCTCCAACTCTTTGAAATAAAAATTGCCTGGAAATTGTCCAGCATTAAAAACAAAGTTTCCCTAATCCCCTCCCTTTCATTTTCTACTTTTCTATTCCTTAATTCCTCTTCAAAGCCAACATGTTGCTGGTTCTCTAACCTCTTCCTTTTTTCTCTCTCACTGCTGCTTCCTGTACACAATAGTCCACACAGACCACACTAACCCTCAGGTGGACCTCAGGATGTCAGTGTAATCAGTGCCGCTCCATTAGCCCCGGTAAGCAAGCTGACTCAGTGAAGGTAATCACAACACATCCACTGCTGTCGCTGGAGCCTTGTGCCACACTGGGGCAGACGTAAATCTTCCTGCACACGCCGAGGCCCAGCCACCCGGGAGTAACCACGGGGCTGGGCGTGGCATGCTGGCTGTCTCCCCAGAGGTGCGGCTCTGCTACATGAACGCAGCACCCACCATGCAGGAGAGCACTCTGAAGAGCTGGGTGCTTATGTAACGAAAGAGACAAACATTTTGGTGGCAGAATATATTTTTTAAAAATTAATGAATTCCCATATCATTCGGTTAAACTATAAGAAAAGTGGTGGTGTTGGTTTTTTGGATACAAAGAGAAACACCCTAATTTGTGTGATATTTTCCCCCAAAGTCTCCTTACAGATATGTAAGGATTTTTTTTCCCCAATTCAGGGAGCCCAAATTAAATTTTACACACTCCTTGGGTAAAGCATGGAAAAGTAGATTTAATTTAATTTGAGGCAAAAAATATTGTAATTTAACAGAACCATTTTAGGCATTTGTAACTATATCAAATTCAAGCAGCCGGTAATATGCGTTTGAATTACTATTCAAAAATGTGATAGTAACAGAATGGGCAAAATGAAAGAAGAAATGAAAATCTAACACGAATGCAGTCGTAATACTAGTAATAGGGATTACCAAGTTTGTCAACTATTTATCAGCTACTGTACTGACTACTTTCTGTAATTATCTATCAACTTCACAATTATCTTGCAAGGCAGGCATTATTAACTCCATTTTACAGATGATGAAAGTAAAATCTAGAAAAATTGAGTAAGAACCCATATCTCTTAAGGAGTGACCACTTTATAATCTTGTACCTGGCTTAAAAGATGAAGGTCAGCCTGATTAAAAAAAAAAATCAAAGAGAGAAGCCCAGGTTTGTGTACAACAACGAGTAAAATTTCTGTCCCTCATCTCATGGGTATGAGAGAGATTTTCTGTTCTTTAGAGAAGAGACATTGACCTAAGTTAAGAATCTGTTTAAAAGGCCCAGTAGTGTTTACAGTCAATTCTTGGTTGGCTTGGTTTCTCTCCTTCCATCTTAACCCTGACTTGTGATGCTGGCCATGAAGGTGTTGGGAAAACTCTTCCGTATCCCAGGGGTGAGATCTCAATTCTGGAACAGCCAAAGGAACATTGGTTGGCCTGGTAGGCACCAGAGGAGATCAGTCCAGGCCAGTAAAGAGAAGGCTTGGATGTGTTCTAATCTTGGCTGATCCTGAATTGGTTCAACTCCCAGAAAGCTGGGTCTTAGGATGGGTTTATTACCCTGATGGCTTTGTTACTTAAATCTCCAACTATATAGGAGGTGAACATGGCTCAGATTATGTATTGTTATTCTTCATTATAACATTTCCCATCTTTTTTTCTGGTAGGTATCAGAAACATTTGGAAAATGCCAAAAAGATCGGAATTAAAAAAGCTATTTCAGCAAACATTTCCATGGGCATTGCCTTCCTGTTAATATATGCATCATATGCACTGGCCTTCTGGTATGGATCCTCTCTGGTTATAGCAAAAGAATATACTATTGGAAATGCTATGACAGTAAGTAGTTTTCCAATATTTATGAAGACTCTGAAAAGATTATTTCTCCATCTACCTTCTCTTTTCTTTCATATCCCTTCTCTTTGAAGGATGAGCATGATTATTGGTTTTGGTTTTTTGGTGAATCTTTGCTCTGTCCTGTGGGCAGAGCTGGCTTTCTAGAATATACAAGGCATAATTATGAGTGTGAACAAGAAAAAAACATGTGGTTAGACCATTTGAGAAATATATACAACATATAAAAGGAAATAAGAATGGAATAAATTTATGGATGCACAAATATGAATTGAAGCCATCCTTATTCTGCTGTTGAGTTTCTTATATAATAAACATTATTATTACAGATAGGTCACTGTACAAGAGAACACTAAATTTATGTCACTTAAAACATCAGGACCAGGCACAGTGGCTCACGCCTGTAACCCTAGCACTCTCGGAGGCCAAGGTGGGAGGATGGCTTGAGCTCAGTAGTTCAAGACCAGCCTGAGCAAGAGTAAGACTCCGTCTCTACTTAAAATAGAAAAAATTAGCCAGGTGTGGTGGTGCACGCCTTGTAGTCCCAGCTACTTGGGAGGCTGAGGAGGATTGCTTGAGCCCAGGATTTTGAGGTTGCTATGAGCTAGGCTGATGCCACAGCACTCTAGCCCCAGGGGCTGAGGGAGACTCTGTCTCAAAAAAAAAAAAAAAAAAACACAAATAAACAAACATCAGCTATCTGAAATACAGAAAGAGAAGTTGTGGTAGTTTGTTTTTCTTATTTTCTCTTTCTTTTTTTTTTTGTTTTTGAGACAGGATCTCACTCTGTTGCTTGGCTTAGAGTGCAAGTAGCATCATCACAGCTCACTGTAAACTCAAGCTCCTGGGCTCGAATGATCCACCTGTCTCAACCTCCTGAGTAGCAGAGACTACAGGTGCATGCCACCATACCTGGCTAATTTTTCTGTTTTTTGTAGAGATGGCAACTCACTATGTTGCTCAGGCTGGTCTCAAATTCCTGGCTTCAAGCAAACCTTCTGCGTTGGCCTTCCAAATCACTGGGATTATAAGCATGAGCCACCACACCTGACTGTTTATCAACATGAAAATAGCTTCATTTTTTTGATAATAAAAGTAACATATAATAATTATACAAAGGATTAGAATGCAGAATCTCTAAAATTAAAATTACTTATAATAATTTACATACAATTGGTGATAATTTTAGTGTATATCTTCCAGATCATTTTCTATATATACACACATTTTTTTTTCTATACATACACACATTTTTTTTCTTTCAAAACGGGGCTCATATTATGTATACCTTTTTGTAATCTTTTTAATATACATATTATGTATACCTTTTTGTAACCTTTTTTATAAACTAGCAATATTTTGTGACCATCTTTCCATGTCAGTGACAATCAGAATAACATGTAACCATTTAAGTAGCAATCTTTTTTTTTGAGACAGAGTCTCACTTTGTTACCCTGAGTAAAGTGCGGTAGTGTCAGCCTAGGTGTCAGCCTAGCTCACAGCAACCTCAAACTCCTGGGCCCAAGTGATCCTTCTGCCTCAGCCTCTCAAGTAGCTGGGACTACAGGCATGCGCCACCATGCCCGGCTAATTTTTTCTATATACATTTGGTTGGCCAATTAATTTCTT
>CAUYRT010029860.1:0-26744 GCA_963574885.1 Lepilemur ruficaudatus
AAAGCAGCCTGAGCAAGAGCAAGACCCCGTCTCTACTATAAATAGAAAGAAATTAATTGGCCAGCTAAAAATATATAGAAAAAATTAGCCGGGCATGGTGGCGCATGCCTGTAGTCCCAGCTACTCGGGAGGCTGAGGCAGAAGGATTGCTTGAGCCGAGGAGTTTGAGGTTGCTGTGAGCTAGGCTGATGCCACGGCACTCTAGCCTGGGCAAGAAAGTGAGACTGTGTCTCAAAAAAAAAAAAAAAAAAGAAAAAAGAAATTAATTGGCCAACTAAATATATAGAAAAAATTAGCCGGGCATGGTGGCACATGCCTGTAGTCCCAGCTACTTGGGAGGCTGAGGCAGGAGGATCGCTTGAGCCCAGGAGTTTGAGGTTGCTGTGAGCTAGGCTGATGTCACAGCACTCTAGCCTGGGCAACAGAGCGAGACTCTGTCTTAAAAAAAAAAAAGAGTAGGTCTCAACACTGGAAAACAAGAAGGGCAGGGTGGGAGGGAGGTGAGGGATAAAAACTCACCTACTGAGTACAGTGAACACTATTCGGGTGACAGGCACACTAAAAGTCCTGACTTCAACATTATGCAGTTCACCCATGTAACAAAAACACTTGTACCCCCTTAATATTTTGAAATTAAAAAAAAAAGAGTAGGTCTCAAAGCTCTAGGAGTAATTTAAGAAGACATAAAAATTGTCATCTGAAATTGTCTTCCAAGATAAAAGACAAAGATAAATAAAATATGAGTGCATAACTATTAAAATACTATGGCAGTAACTTATAGCCCAATTCATTTTGAGAGTAAGAAATTCCCATGAAGAATTACCTGCAAGAATTCCAGGGTAACTGTAAATGTGGGAGTTTGGGCCACAGCATTTTCACTAAAGTTAACCCAGTGGCTTTCATTCCAGAAGAAACTCTTCTGGCTCACGGGTTCCAGCCACATTTAGTATCTGGATGTATCTATCTTGCCTCACCCAATTTTGCTCTGCTTCACTGAGTCAGAATAATGACTATAAGGGTGGTAGCTATATTACTTAATATAAGGGTAATGGATCCTCTGTTCTTATATTGACTAAAAGCACATTTCTAAGTACTTTGGTTTTTATCCTGCACCCTTACTCCAACTCGCAGGTATGACAGAAAAGCCAAATAACGGCCGGGCACGGTGGCTCACGCCTATAATCCTAGCACTCTGGGAGGCCGAGGAGGGAGGATCACTCAAGGTCAGGAGTTCGAAACAAGCCTGAGCAAGAACAAGACCCCCGTTTCTACTTAAAATAGAAAGAAATTAATTGGCCAACTAAAAATATATATAGAAAAAATAAGCCGGGCATGGTGGCGCATGCCTGTAGTCCCAGCTATTTGGGAGGCTGAGGCAGGAGGATCGCTTGAGCCCAGGAGTTTGAGGTTGCTGTGAGCTAGGCTGACCCCATGGCATTCTAGACCGGGCAACAGAGTGAGACTCTGACAAAAAAAAAAAAAAAAAAAAAAGCCAAATAACTTGCTTATAACTAAAATTTCCCACATTCTTACACAAATATATTTAGTGAAAAATTAAAATTTCCTGGTAAGAAGTCTCTTGATATGAGAGTATGGTAATAAATGACCTAAGCAAGAGAATGAAGTCATTAGGAGCACTTCCAAAAGCCCCAAATGGCAAATAAAGACCAAAATTAAGATCAGAATAAAAATTCTAAAGCTTAAGGAAAAATTTTCCAAAAAGGAGGAGTCTTAGTGAACACAAGACAAAACACCACTTTTTGGGTAGAGTCCTTCTAAGACAGGCAGATCAATATAACCTCGGCAAACGTCTTCAGTAAGTATTTTGCCCTACAAAATAATCCAGAAACTTGTAATTCTTCTACCCACACAATTATCTTTTTAACCACTCTGTGGATAGTGAGTGAGCCTCTATATGGGTAGCGTGAGAAGAGTTTATGCAGCGTGAAACTTTGTTCAGGCTTACAGAAAGAGACCACCATGTCAGCATCAATTTCCTGCTATCACTTCACAGGACAATGTCTGTTGAACCCTTCCTACGGTCTAGGCCTAATAAGGACAGGGCTTTCTGCACAGGAGATTCAAAAGAAAGTTGCAAAAATATGTCTTCTATCACTGTGAACCTATAGGTCCATCTGGGCCTCTTTGTATTTTCCAAAACTTATAATCTATTTATTCCTCTATGTCTGATTTCCCAGATAGCAGCACTACAAAAAAACCAAACCCTTAAATATATTGATTCAAAGTCACAGGAAAGAGGAAACCAACTGGATTCTGTCCCTGGCACAGGTACAAAATACACATTATCAAATACCTGGAGGCAAAAAAACAAGACAGAAGACTCAAAGTAAGGTGATTGAAATGTCTGGATTCGTTCCAGTTTTTAACTGTTCTGGTAACAAGTGTTATCAGATTTGTGAACAGATTTTGTCTAAGCCAAGTTATCTGCTCAGCTTTTTCTCCCCCTCCTGTATTATAAGCAGGTAAGTTAGAAATAATAGTGCAGATAGCAGCCCCCAAGCCTGTGCCACTGGAGAGTCAGGAAACAAGGAGGGAGAGCTGGGGACCCTGCTAAACAGAAGGGGTGAGAAAGTGACCTACCAGGGAAATAGAGACAGGTGAGGAAAGAATGAAGGTGTCCCTTTACTTGGGTTTAGAGAACACAGTGTGGTAGATGTATTACAGCGGAAGCTTTAGGCAGCTGTCTACAGAAAGTTCAGTCAATTTGTTGAAAATGTTAGGCCAGTATCTGCAATGAATGGTGTGCAAACCCCTTATAGTATCAAAGATTCATATCTGAAATTATACAAAATCTCTCTTCACTGGATTTAGTTTTACCAGTCAATCTTTGTTGTTTGCAAATTTCATACTTGTGAATTCACCTCCTCACTAAAGTATATTTGTAACATGAATATCAATACCCCTGGTGCTTTCATGGTCATTTATTTGCACAGAGTAATGAAAAATTTGAGTCATGCAAAGTGCACATTCCCAGCTGAGGTCGATGCTCTGCCTCCTTGTTTCAGCTCTCAGATAATAAACACATGTCCTTTTTGCAATCTGTTTAGTGCCACTTTGTTTGTTTTTTCTTTTTTTTTATTTTAAAGGTAGAGTCTCCCTCTGTTGTCCAGGCTGGAGTGCAGTGGTGTGATCATAGCTCACTACAACCTTGAACTACTGGGCTCAAGCAATCTTCCCACCTCAGCCTCCCAGAGTAGCTAGGAATACAGGCGTGCATCACCACATTCAGTTAATAAAAAAAAAAAAAAAGTTTTTAGAAATAGGATCTTGCTATGTTGCCTAGCTGGTCTCAAACTCCTGGTCTCAGAAGTTTGAGACCAGCTAGGCAATCCTCCTGCCTCAGCCTCCCAAAGTGCTGGGAATTGCAGGCATGAGCCACTGTGCCAGCCTTTTCTGTGTGTGTGTGCTTTTCGTTGGTGACTTTGCCTTTTAAAATGGCCCTCAAGCATAGTGCTGAAGTCCTGTCTAGTGTTCCGAGGTGCAAGAAGGCTTTGATGTCTTGTACAAAGAAAATATGTGTGTTAGATAAGTTTTGCCCAGGCATGAGTTAGAGTGCTGTTGGCCATGATATCAATGTTAATGAATCAATAATATACATTAAATAAGTTGTCTTTAAACAGAAACACACATAAAACAAGGTTATGTATGATTGGTTGACAAACTGGCTCACAGGAATTAGCCAAGTTATTCTTGGAGAATAACTTAATGGATGGGTATATTAATTTCCTAGGACTGCTCTAATAAATTACCACAAACTTAGTAGCTTAAAACAATAGACATTTATTCTCTCACAGATCTAGAGCCAGAGGTCCAAAATCAAGGTGTTGGCAGGGCCATACTTTCTTCAAAGGCTTTATGGGAAAATTCTTCTTTGCCTTTCTCCTACTTTCTGGTGGCTCTTGGCTCTTAGCTTCTTGACTCGTGGCAGCATAACTCCAACATCTGCTTCTGTCTCCACATTGCCCTGTTCTCTGTGTCTCTCAGTGTCCAAGTTTCCCTCTCCCTTCTCTTCTAAAGATACCAATCTTTGGACTTAAAGCCCATCCTAAATCCAGAATGCTTTCATCTTGAGATCTTTATTTACATCTGCAAAGAACCTGCTTCCAACTGAGGTCACATTCTGAGGTCTTGGTATACATGAATTTTAGGAGGACACTATTCAACTCATTGCAATGGATTACACACAGATTCATTTGTTCCTTCTTTATTCCCATTGTTTCACTTGACTAGCCTTTAAAAACAAAAGAATAAAGAGAAGAAAAAGATATAGAATATTTGAATTACAGTCAAAATGTTTGACCAAATAGTTTGGAGACTGTTATGCCAAACTCAGGATATATATGATATACATTCTTTTTTTCTTTCTTTCTTTCTTTCTTTCTTTTTTTTTTGATACAGGATCGTGCTCTGTTTCCTGGGCTACAGTACAGTGGCATCATCATAGCTCACTGCAACTTCAAATTCCTGGGCTCAAGCAATCCTCCTGCCTCAGCTTCTTGAGTAGCTGGCACTACAGGCACATGCCACCACACCCACAAATTTTTACCACGCCCACAAATTTCTCTGTTTTTGTAGAGACTGGGACTTGCTCTTGCTCAGCTGGTCTTGAACTCCTGACCTCAAGCGATCCTCCCACCTTGGCCTCCCAAACTGCCAGGATTACAGGGGTGAGCCACTGTGCCTGGCCAGAATATACATTCTTGAAATCATAAATAGAATAATCACAAAAATTGTCTATACCAAGCTATAAAATAAATCTCAGTATATTGTAGAGAATCAATATCATACAGACTATATTCTCTAAATAATATGTATTAAAATGAAAAATATTAAAGGGACAGCTGAAAATATCCCATATATTTGGAAACTAAAAACAAAACCCACACTACTGAATAATTCTTACCTTAAAAAGAAAGTAAGTATCAACTAAAACTTTCCATGCTAAATTGTTAAATTGTAGCAAATAGATAAAGCAGTACTTGTATAGTTTTGGGCAAATGTATTATAAATAAGCTTAGAAATGACTCAAGAAACTAGAAACAGAGCCACAGAATATATACTCAAATGAGAAAAAAGGAAATAATACAGAACAGGGCAAAAACCAACGACAGACCAACGAAAACAATAATAAAGATGAACCAAAAACTGGTACTTTGCAAAGATTGATAAGAGACATAATAAACATAGAATAAGAGAAATAACCATAAATATAATGACTAAAAGTAAAAAGAATATTACAAACTATATCCTAATAAATTTGAAGACCTTTATAAAATAGGTGTATTTCTGAAAACAAATAAAATGCCAAAATAGCACAAGATAACATTTGAATAAATAATAACATTTGAAAGGATGAATAATCATTAAAGGAATGCAATAGTAATTTAAAAATCTTATTATTTTTAAAAAGTCTCAGTCCAAATAACATTGAGTTGTTTAAAAGAACAGATTATCCTCATATTACACATAGTGTTTTAACAAACAGAAATAGAAAGCTGTCTAATATAAAATAAGCTTGATAACTAAACTGATTAAAGATAGCCAAAGAGAAAATTATAATCCAATTTTACTTAAAACATAGATGGAAAACCTCTAAATAAAATGTTGGCTAATAAATCCAACATTGTATTCAAAAGGAATGTATTAATAAAATCGTGAGTCTCATTTTATCCCATAATGCAGGAATAATTTAATGTCATATAATTCACTACATGAACAGACATGTTCATCTTTTTTTTTTGAGACAGAGTGTTGCTCTGTTGCCGGGTAGAGTGCAGTGGTGTCATCACATGGGCTCAAGTGATCCTCCTGCCTCAGCCTTCCCAGTAGCTGGAACTACAGGCATGTTTGTGCCAGGACACCAGCTAATTTTTCTACTTTTAGTGGAGATGGGTCTCGCTCTTGCCCAGGCTTGTCTGAACTCCTGAGCCCACACAATCCTCCTGCTGTGGCCTCCCAGAGTGCTAGGATTACAGGCATGAGCCACCACGGCAGGCCAGATATGTTGATCTTACTAGGTCCAGAAACATTTAATAAAGCTCATAAAAAAGACTTACCATTGTTTTTTTAAAGAAAACCTCTCAGAAGACTAGAAATAAAAGGGCATGCTCTTAACTTAATGAAAGCTAATGGCTCCAAACTGATAATGAACCTCATGTCTACGGGAGAAACTTGAGATGCTCTTTTTTTGAGGCTGGGAAAAGGGAAGTATATTGGCTATAACCTCTACTATTCCATGGGTTACTGGACATCTGAGCAATGCAAGGAGATAAGACAAAGAAATAGGAAGTGTGGGGACAGAAGGAAATGGATACAAATAAAATTATTAGCTGGGAGTGGTTGTGTACACCTCTAGCTCCAGCTACTTGGGAGGCTGATGTAGAAGGATTGCTTGAGCCCAGGAGTCCAGCCCGGGCAACATAGCAAGACCCCTATCCCTATAAATAAATAAATAAATAAATAAATAAATAAATAAATAAATAAATTCTTGATAATATGATTATCTACATAAAAAAGAGGTGAATCCACAGACCAAATATTGATAAAATAAGGTTCAGCAAGATTGCTGCATACAAAAATCAGTATGGAAATATTAATATCATTTTTCTATCCCAATAATAACCAACTAGAAAATATTTTAGAAAATAAGAAATCACATACCATAAAGATTTGGATGTCAATATAACAAAGAATGCTCAAAATCTTTATAGAGAAAAACTAAAAACTCTCTTAAATGGTATAAAAGGAGAAAATCTAATTTCCAAATTTAAAGCAATTCCACTTATAACTCTACAGGACTTTATGGGAACTTGATAAACTGATTCCCAAATTGATATAGAAAAATAAAGGTCCATGAATACTAAAACAATTTTAAGAATAAACAGGAAATTGTGTGGGGAGATTCTTCTGTAATTAAGACATTACTCAGCTCAGTAATAAAAACACAAGGTGGCACTGGTGAAGAAACAAATAGAACAATTAAGCAAATTAGAGAACCCAGAAATATATACCTTGTAAATATAGAAACTTGGTAATTGAAAAAGATACCATCACAAATCAGTATGGAATAATAATTTAGTAGATGGATTTGAGAAAATTGGCTTTGTTACAAAAAAACAAAAAACAAAACCAAACCCTAAAGCTTCATTCTTACCTCAAATCACATACCATAATAAATTCCAGATAAAGATTTAAATATAAAAGGGAAACTATAAAACTATAAAAGAACATTTCTGTGTGGGAAAAGATTTCTTAAATAAGATCCAGAAAGGTATGGGTGATAAGGAAAAAAATAAAGGATAGATTTAATATCCAATGAAAGTTTTATGTTCAAAAAATGACATGAGATGATGCTTCAGAGAATATTTGCAAGTCTAAAATAAAACAGATAAGAGGTTAATATGTAGAGTATACAATGACCTGCCACACACACATCAGTAAAAAATAAGCCAATAACAGATTGGGAAGAGTAGACAGTCCATAGAAGGGGAAAACTGAATGGCTAATAAGTATATAAAGAGATCTTCAAGCTTATTAGTAATTACAAAAGTGTGAGTTAAAAATAGTAATAAGATACTACTTTAGAAAGTCAGATACTATTAAGGGCTGTAAAGGATAAAAGAAAACTAGAACCCTCATGCACTATTGGTTGGAACATAAATAATATAGCCATTGTGATGAGTTATCTGGAAGTACTTGGTGAAATTAAGTATTATGTCCTAAGATCTGGATTTCAAGATATACATCCCAGAGTAATTTTTCACAGGTCCACAAGGATATATCTAGAAAATGTTTATCATGGAATTATTTACTGTAGTAAGGATTTGGAAGGAAATTCCACAGATGTCCATCATTGGAGAAATGAATAGGTAATTGTGGCATATATATAAGATGGAAGAGACAAAACAGTAATCAGAAGTAATGAACTAGATTTAAAAATAACATGAAAAACAGTTTTGAAAGGGAATGAGAGGTCAGTGAAGGGGCTTCAAGATGGCTGAATAGAGGCAGCCACAAAAATGAACCAAACCAGTGAGTAGATAATCACACTTTGAATAGATGATCTAAGACAGAACATTCCAATTCAGTATAAAAGTGATAGGAAACACCTAATACAAGGAAGGAGAGGGTAAGGAGGCAACCTGCTTGGCCAGGAACAACTGGGAGCCCAAAGAGGCTTCTCAATATAAAGAAAAGCTAAGTGGGAGACCCCTATTGGACCACATGCCCACTGAGTACTCCTGCAATCCTAGTCATGGGAGAGTCCCTCAATCCTCATGGGCCCTGAGGCTAACATAGGGAGCTGACCGGGGACCACATAATTGCATTGCTCCAGAGAGGGAAATGACACTGAGTTCTTCCCACCCACCCTAATTCCTAAGCAACTATAACATGGGCCCACCCAACTTGCTAGCATCACCACAGCCAGCACCCACTCAAATGCTCCACCTGAAGCTTTGTGGACTGATCCACCCAACCTGTCACAGCCACTGCCAACACCAGTGGAGAGTGCTTGGGAGCCAGAGGATTGTCCCACTACCGCTACTGCCATCATCTATGCCAGGCCTGCTGCCTAAGGGCTTGAAGACCCACCATCCACAGCTGTTGCTGCCACACCTAAGCAAGCTACTTAGAAGCCCAAGAATTGCCTGCCTGGACACACTAACACCAGTGCCAGTGTACACCACCCTGGGGTCCAAGACAGACAAATTAGCCTGCCACTGCCATAACTGAGGCTCAAGAACTAGCCCACCTGGCATCTCCATCCCCAGCAAAACTTCAACACAGCCTCCACTAACAAGCACATTCTAAACCATTGAGGAAATCACAGACAACACTGATGCTGTTTACATCTGAAGAAATTATACAATTTACAAGAAATTGTACAATATACAAGAAATTATACAAAGACCACATTATTGCACACATCCAGAATCAAAGCCAAAGTGTCCTACACAAAAAATAACATCAATATATCTTCAGGAAAAAGTCAACAACAAAAGCAACCCAAAACATTGGAAGAAGTAACTATAATACTACATGCACAGATATCAATGTAAGGACACAAGACACATGACAAAGAAAGGAAAATGACATTTCCAAGGGAACACAATAATTCTGCAGCAACAGATTCCAGTAAAAAAGAAATTTATGAAATCCCAGGAAAAGAACTCAAAATCATAATATTAAAGAAACTCAGTGAGACACAAGAGAATACAGATAAACAATACAGAGAAATTGGAAAAACAATTCAGGAATGAGTGAAAAATTTACCAAAGAGATATCTTTAAATAGAACCAAACAGAAATCTTTGAATTTCAAAATTCATTGAATGAAATTAAAAATACATTAGAAAGCTTCAACAATAGACTAGTTAAAGTAGAAGAAAGAATTTCAGAACTTGAAGACAGGTCTTTTGAAATAATCTAGTCAAGCAAAAATAAAGAAAAAAATAAAACAGAATGAACAAAGCCCGTGTGACATATGGGATACCATAAAATGACCAAATATTCTAATCTTCGGTGTCACAGAAGGCAAAGAGAAGATCAGAGGGATAGAATACTTATTTAACAAAATGATAGCTGAAGAATTCCCAAGTAGCAATGGATTTTAACATCCAGATATAGGAATCTCAGAGATCCCAAATAGATTCAATTCAAAAACATCTTCTCCATGGCATATTGTCAAACTGTCAAAGGTCAAAAACAAAGAGAAATTTCCAAAAACAGCAAGAGAAAAGCATCTAGTTACTTATAAGGGCGCTTCCATCAGACTAACAGTGGATTTCTCAGCAGAAATCTAAAAGCCGGGAGAGAACAGAATGATATATTCAAAGTACTAAAAGAAAAAACTGGCACCCAAGGATACTATACCCAGGAAAGATATCCTATAAAATTTTCACCACACAAGCAAAACCTGAGGGAATTCATCACCACTAGACTGGACTTAAAGAAATGCTTAAGAGAGTCCTATACTTGAAAGCAAAAGGACAATATCTACCATCATGAAAACATATAAAAGTATAATATCCACTAGTAGAGTGAACATACAAATAATGAAGAGAAAGGACTCAAATGTTACCACTACAGAAAACCACAATGATAAACAATAAGAGAGAAAGAAAGGATATACAAAACAATGACAAACCAATTAATAAAATGACAGGAATAAGACCTCACATATCAATAATAACTGTGAATGTAAAAAGATTAAATTTTCATCTTAAAAGATACAGACCAGCTGAATGGATAAAAACAAAACAAAACCATGACTCAACTATATGCTGTCTATAAGAAACTCATCTCACTGGTAAAGACACATATAGACTGAAAGTACAGGGAGGGAATAAGAATTTCCATGCAAATGGAAACCAAAAGAGAGTAGGAGTAGCTATATTGATAACAGATAAAATAGACTTTAAGTCAAAGAGACAAAAGAGGTCATTATATAATTATACCTGGGAGGCTGCGGCAGGAGGATCACTTGAGCCCAGGAGTTTGAGGTTGCTGTGAGCTAGGCTGATGCCACAGCACTCTAGCCAGGGCAACAGAGTGAGATTCTGTCTCCAAAAAATAAACAAATAAATAAATAAATAAAATATATAATTATAAATGGACCAATTCATCAAGGGGATATAACATTTCTAAAAATATGCACTAAACACCAGAGCACTCAGATATATAAAGCAAATATTATTAGATCCAAAAGAAAGAGACAGATTGCAATACAATAATGGCCGGGGACTTCAACACCTCACTCACAGTATTGGATAGATCACCTAGATAGAAAATTAACAAAGAAACATTGGATTTAAACTGTACATTAGACCAAATAGACCTAATAGAAATTTACAGAACATTTCATCAAACAGCTACAGAATACCCATTCTTCTCATCAGCACATGAAACATTCTCCAGGATAGATCATATGTTAGGACATAAAACAAGTCTCAACAAATTTTATAAAATCAAAATCATATCAAGTTTCTTCTCAGACCATAATGGAATAAAACTAGAAATCAATAACAAGAGGAACTCTGGAAAATGTACAAATACAAGGAAATTAAACAACATGCTCCTGAATGACCACTGGGTGAAGGAAGAAATGAAGAAGATAAAAAAATTTCTTGAAACAAAAATTGAAACACAGCATACCCTTGATGAATTGCTCCATTTGTCATTATATAATGACCTCTTTGTCTTTTTTCACTCTTTTTGACTTAAAGTCTGTTTTATCTGTTATCAGCAAAAGTACAACTAAGAGGGAAATTTACAGCAATACATACTTACATGAAAAATAAACAATGTAATGATTTACCTCAGGGAACTAGAAAGCAAGAACAAATTAACCCAAAATTAATATAAGGAAAGAAATAATAAAGATCAGAGCACACGAGACAAAGTATAGATTAAAAAAATTACAAAGGATCAATGAAACAAAAAGTTGATTTTTGAAAAGTTAAACACAACAAACTCTTAGCTAGACTAACCAAGAAAAAAAAGAGAAAAGTCTCAAATAAACAAAATAAAAAGTGAAAAAGGATACATTACAACTGATACCAAAGAAATATAAAAGATTTCCACAAACTATAATGAACAACTGTACTATGTACCAACAAACTGGAAAACTAGAGGAAATGGATAAATTCCTGGACACATACAACCTACTAAGATAGAATCAGGAAGAAATAGAAAATCTGAACAGACCAATAACGAGTAATGAATCAGTAATAAAAAGTCTCCCAAAAAAGAAAATCCCAGGACAGGATGGCTTCACTGCTAAGTTCTACAAAACTTACAAAGAAGAACTAATGCCAATCTCCTCATACTATTTCAAAACATTGAAGAGAAAGGAATTCTATTTAACTCATTCTACTAGACCATAATCATTCTGATACTAAAATCATACAAGGACACAACAAAAAATGATAACTACAGGCCAATAACCCTGTTGGACATAGACTTAAAAATACTCAATAAAATACTAGCAAACCAAATCCAAAAACACATCAAAAAAGATAATACACCATGATCAAGTGTGATTTATCCCAGGGATGAAAGGATGGTTCAACATATGCAAGTCAATAGACATGATATATCACATCAACAGAAAGAAAGACAAAAACCATAAGCATCTCAATAGATGCAAAAGAGGCATTTGATAAGATTCAACATATCTTCATGATTAAAACTCTTAACAGGTATAGAAGAAATGTACTTCAACAAAATAAAAGCCATATATAACAAACCCACAGCTAACATCATACTGAATGGGAAAAAGTGGAAAACTTTTTCTGTAAGAACTGTAATAAGACAAGGATGCCCACTTTCACCATTCTTATTTAACATAGTACTGGAAGTCCTAGCCACAGCAGTTAGGCAAGAAAAAAAAAATTAAAGGCATCCAAATTGGAAGAGGAAGTCAAATTGTCCTTGTTTGTAGATAATATGATCTTACATCTAGAAAAACCTAAAGACTCTCTCAATAAACCCTTAGAACTGATAAATGAATTCAGTAAAGTTGCAGGATATAAAACCAACATAAAAAATTTCCATCTGGGGGATGGACATGCTTGAAGCTCTGACTCCAGGGGAGAAAGAAGGGAAAGGCAACGCATATAACCTAAACATTTGTATACCCATAATATGCTGAAATAAAAAAAAAATTAGCAGTCTTTCTAAATATAAATAACAAACTGACTGATAAATAAACCAAGCAAGCAATCCTATTTAAAATGCTACAAAAAATAAAATACCGGCCGGGCGCGGTGGCTCACGCCTGTAATCCTAGCACTCTGGGAGGCCAAGGCAGGCGGATCACTCAAGGTCAGGAGTTCGAAACCAGCCTGAGCAAGAGCGAGACCCCGTCTCTACTTAAAATAGAAAGAAATTAATTGGCCAACTAAAAATATATAGAAAAAATTAGCTGGGCATGGTAGCACATGCCTGTAGTCCCAGCTGCTGGGGAGGCTGAGGCAGAAGGATTGCTTCAGCCCAGGAGTTTGAGGTTGCTGTGAGCTAGCTGATGCCATGGCACTCACTCTAGCCTGGGGAGCAGAGTGAGACTCTGTCTCAAAAAATAAAATAAAATAAAATAAAATAAAATAAAATAAAATAAAATAAAATACCTAGAAATAAATTTAACCAAAGAAGTGAAAGATCATTTTAAGGAAAACTCAAAGCACTGATGAAACAAATTGAAGAGGACATTAACAAGTAGAAAGATATCTCATGCTCATGGATTGGAAGAATTAATAATGTTAATAGTAATAATGTTAAAATGGTCATAATATGCAAAGCAATCTATAGATTCAATGCAATCTCTATCAAAATACCACTGTCATTTTTCATAGAAATAGAAAAAATAATCCTAAAATTCATGTGGAACCAATAAAGAGCCCAAGTAGCCAAAGCAATCCTGTGCAAAAAGACCAAAACAGCAGACATCACACTATCTGACTTCAGAATATGTTACAAGGCTATAGTAAACAAAACAGCATAGTATTGGTATAACAACAAGCATGTAGACCAATGGAATAGAGAACCCAGTAATACATTCACATATTTACAGCCAACTGATTTTCAACAAAGGCTCCAAGAACATACACTGGGGAAAGGACACCCTCTTCAATAAATGGTGCTGAGAACACTAGATATCCAAATGCAGAAGAATGAAACTAGACCCTTATCTCTCACCGAATACAAACATCAACTTAAGATGGATTAAAGACTTAAATAGGAGACCTGAAACTTTAACACTACTAGAAGAAAACAGACAAAACACTTCAGGACATTGGTCTAGGCAACGATTTTATGGCTAAGACCTCAAAGGCACAGAAAACAAAGACAAAAATAGATAAATGGGACTGTATTAAACTAAAAGGCTTCTGCACAGCAAAGGAAATAATCAACAGTATGAAGAAACAACCTGGTGAAAGTTTCACAAAAGGGAGAAAATATTTGCTAACTATTCATCAAACAAGGGGCTAATATCCATAATATACCAGGAACTCAAACAACTAAACAATAAAACAACAAATAATTCTATCAAAAAGTGGGCAAAGGACATTTCTCAAAACATACAAATACTTTATATGAAAAAGTGCTCAACATCACTAATCATTAGAAAATGCAAATCAAAACCACAATGAGATCTCTTCTTACCCCAGTTAGAATGGCTATCATGAAAAAGACAAAAAATAACAGATGCTGGTGAGGATGTGGGGAAAGAGGAGCTTTTACACACTCTTGGTGGGAATGTAAATTAGTACAGCCACTGCGGAAAATAGTATAGAGATTTCTGATACAACTAAAAAGAGAACCAACTACCATATGATCCTGCAATCCCACTACTGGGTATTTATCAAAAGGAAAGGAAATCAGTATATCAAAGCAATAACTGCATCCTCATGTTTTTTGCAACAATATTCACAAAAGCAAAGATATGGAATCAACCTAAGTGTCCATCAATGGATGAACGAATAAAGAAAATGTGGTGTCTATTTACAATGGAATACTATTTGGTCATACAAAAGAACCTGCTTTTGTCATTTGCAGCAACATGAATGGAACTCGAGGTCACCATGTTAAGTGAAATAAGGCAGGCACAGAAAGACAAATATTGCATGTTCTCATTCATATGTGGGATCTAAAAAAGTTGATCTCATGGAGGTTGAGTACAATGATAGATACCCGAGGTTGCGAGGGTGTGTATGAGGGGGCATGAAGAGAGGTTGGCTAATGGGTACAAACATACAGTTAGATAGAAGGAATAAGTTCTAGTATTATATGGCAGAGCAGGGTGACTATAGTTTTTCAAGATATACACATATCTAAATAAACACATGGAAAGTAAACTGAAAAGACATGCTAGTATATCATATATCAAGGATTATGATTTTCTCTGTTTTGTACACCCAAGGTTAAAAAGAATCGCTCAGCTAAAGAAAATGAAGCCCAGCAAGGTTAAGCGGCAAGATTTCAATTCATAGCCAATTGTAGAACACAGGCCTCCTGCTCACCAGGTCTTTGTTCTCTACCACAATCTTCTCCCCTGGGAAGCTGCAAATGACATCTATTAAGATGGCAACCTATTCCTAGAGTTCATGTATTTTGTCCTCAAAAGCACAATCTTACTTGTCAAGTATTTCCTGATTTCTGATTGAGGAAAATTGGCCATATGCTTTTGAGATATGATGATCTGTAAATTTACTTTACTTTCTTCATGAGCATTCAAATATGCGAGCAAGTATGTACTTTCAGATAAAACGTGATAATTTCAGGATAAGGTGTATTGCTCCTCTGTCAATTTGAGACTACTCAAAATACTAACTTTTAAACGTTACAGTATTGTTTTGAATTAGTTCCTTGGAGGCAAACCCAAACATTTCCAGAATTCATGATTTTGGTGATATTAACATTCAGCTATATTTATATTTTGAGATATAATGAAAGTTGACAAGCTAAAAGGGCTTGGTTTACATATATAAAGAATTCATTCCTCATAAATAGTAGAAGAAATTGAGAGCTTTTGTGGGATATAAAAATGTTAGGTAAAGCCATGGATTTCAATTTCATAGTTAATAGGCATCGAAGAAAAAATTTACAGTTAAATGCTTCTAAGTATATAGTGTTGGAAAAGAAAAAACTGGTTTTAAAATATTTTATAGAAAGAGACACTTTGTAGAGGCTATTTCTTGTTTATGTCTAAAGTTATGGTCTGCTTTATTTCAAAAATTCCTAAGTTATCCCACTTAACATTCAGAAGAGGGAGAAAAGGATGGACATTCATGGAATGACAAATACTGCCTGAGTCCACTTATGTGAGGTACCTAAACAGTCAAATTCATAGAAGCAAAGACGTTGTCAGAGCCTGGGGGAGGGGAAATGAGAAGTTGCTAACTAATGAGTATAAAGTTTCAGTTATACAAGATGAATAGTTCTAGAGATCTGCTGCACAACACCGTGCCTATAGTTATCGGTATTCTCTTGTGCACCTAAAAATCTGTTAAGAGGGATGATCTCATGTTAAGTGTTCTTAGCACCACAAAAAAAGATGGACTTTTCTTTTAAACCTTCAATTTATGATGAGAAATTAAGGATGATGACTATTTAAATGAAGTTACAGCCGAGCAGAGAAGCCGGAACATCCCAATCACCGCACTGAAAATGCTTATTAGTATCACTAAAGACTTGTGTCTTGCTAAATCCTAGGGCCCCTCTCTACCCGCATGTCATTTAACCTCTCAGCAGCATTCAGTTGATCACTGTATTTTCTATTTGAAACGCCTAGCTTCTGTGATACCACTCACTTCATTTACTTCCCAAGCTCCTCCAGGCTCACGCCTATTATCCCAGCACTTTGGGAGGCCAAAGCAAGAGGATCGATTGAGGCTAGGAGTTGGAGACGAGCCTAGGCAACATAGTGAGACTCCCATCTCTATTAAAAAAATTAAAACATTAGCCGGGCATGGTGGTGCACACCTGTAGTCCTAGCTACTTAGGAGGCTGAGGTGGGAGGATCTCTTGGGCTCAGGAGTTGGACGACACAGTAAGCTAAGATCATGTCATTGCATTGCAGCCGGGGCAAGAGTGAGACTCTGTCTTTAAACAAAAAAAGGAAAAAAAAATTTCCAAGCACCTAGTCCACTCTTTGTTACTTTCACTGTCTCCTTCTCTTTTGCAAAAAATATGGCTTCCCAGTCTTCCCATTGCATTTAATGATACCATCACCTATCATTTACTCAATAAGAAACCTAAGAGCCATCTTTCATGTCTCTTTCCTTCATAACCCCCAGCTTCAAAACAAACAAACCTTGTCGACCCTTTCCTGATTCTGTGCACTTCTCTCTAAATCCCAGTCCAAAAATCTCCATCATCTTTTATCCAGATTTCTGCAGTGGGCTCCTACTGGACTCCCTGCCCACACTCTTGCCCCGTATGACAGTTTCTCCACACGATAATCAGAATCATCTTCTAAATTTCCAATGGCTTCCCACTGTTTTTAGAATAAAATCTCAACTCATTACCTCTAACTACAAGACTGCACATAATCTGGTCCCTGCCCACTTATACAATCTTACCATCATACTCTGCTTTCTTAAATTTGACATACCCGTCCCGACTCAGATGCCCTTAAGCTCCCCCGGAACTGCTCTTTCCCCTTGAGTAAGATCTGCATGTACAATTTCTTTTCCTTATTCAACTGTGAAATCAACTTTCATTTATTCATAGAATTGTCTTTTATCTGAAATTAACTTGTTTATCTGTTTTTCCCCATATTACTAAGCTCTTTGAGCACAAGGATATTTGTTCCACATAGTATTCTTCAACCTTAGAATGGTCCCTTAGCACCCAGTAGACACACTATAAATACCCATTTATTAAACAGATGAAGATTTTAGGGAAAGGGCAAGTTCTTTTAGTACTCTAGCATATTTAGATTCCATTCCTAACTCCTTCCTGGCGGTGAAGACCGAGATTTAACAATCAGTCCCATCCTACCCAATAAAGCACATCAGTTTATTACCTGTATTTGTTCACAAAACAACCTGAGTTACGTAATTTTTCTGCAGTTGAAGACCACTAACCTACAGAGGATCCAATCATAATCCAAAATTTAAAATAGGTTTCTAGAAAAACTATAAATTTCCATTCATTACTCTAAAGATTAAGAGTTGGGAGTATAAAACTATTAAGTACAAGAAATAAAACCACAACTCAAAATGTTAGATGTATATTGCTTATACAGTTCCTTGTGGGGCTAATGCTATCAACATAATACCACCTACCACTGCTATTTGAAATGTAGCTGAAATAGAAGTAGCTAATCTGCTTCACTCCTCTTCTACTCCTACAACTTGGAAGGCCAAAGGATTGGCAATGTGCAAAGTGACAATAGTTTTAGACATTTACATTGGAACCTTGGTCACATGGCTATTAGTCAGAAAGTTCTTTTGACTTTCAAAAGATGTTTGATTGCATTATCACTGTACTTTGAGATTAGGGTTGGCCTATCCTACTGGTTTGAAGGTTACACCTGAGAATAGTATTATTTCTGGATACATAATAAATTCACAAGTGGTTTCTCAGATGTTACAGTCCTTAAATGGTTCATTTTTAGAGCACCATAACAGGACTTGGAGAGTACATTTCTTCCCCCACTTCTTTCCTTGGCTTAATATCCAGCTTGAAAATGTTTAATTTTATACTGAAGGAATAATTCTTAAGAGACATTTGTTTGTAATATGAATTGTTCCAGGACAGACAATTAAACAGGGTTCAGGAGAGGCCAACTCCTCCTCTGCTTTCAAAGCAGAACAAGAGGGTACTCTTAAACGTGGAAAACGAAAACATTTAAATTAAAAACGTTAAGCCCCTGATTTTCAAGCCAAATGAATAAGACTTTCAGTACTTTTTCTGAGAAACCATCTCAAAACATTCAAAAGCTATTTTACGGAAGTATACATTACTGAACTACTTGATCCATCATATATATTGTACTGTTCAAAGTCACTGTATTGATCTTATGCTAATTGCAACTAATATTTACATAGTAAATAGTTAAGAGGTAGATTAGCAAACTTTTATTGCCAGTAAGGAATGCGCCCTTCTGGATGAGTCAAAACCCCTTGAGTACCTAAGCTTTATAGCATCTTGTGACTCATCTTGCACATTGTTAGTCAATTCTCAAATATTAACTTGTAGAACTTCTAATTCCAGGTAGACATACTCTGCTACACTCCCAGTCACCACCACTTGCCATCTAGTAAGTGTAGGCTCAAGGAATTTGTTAATTTTAATATTAGGTTAAGCAAAACAAAATTGAGAAAACTTATAATGCAACCAATTATGTAACACATTGCAAAATCAAACAATTTTGCATTTTCCATATCATTGTTTCATTTCTTGTTGAAGTATAATAGAAAATGTTAATTATTCTCAATGTTACTTAAAACAGATGTTTAAAAATTTAGTATTATAGTTAATTGTAGGGGATAGACATTTTAACAAAAATTAGATACTCGATACTGAGCATTAATATGCTAGTAAGATAACTAAGCATGCTAAAACCTTTGACAACTTCATGGGATAATTACAACTGCTAGAGATTACTTTTTCTAATCTCTAAACTCACATAAAGATGAATAATGTGCAATAAAATAAACCTTTACAAATTGATGTAAAAGTGCCCTTATTTCTGAATTAAAAAAACGAATTCCTCTAGATTATTATATAAATTTGGAGTCTTCCATGTGAAATTTAGTCGTAACATAGAAGTTACTAGTAGCCTGGCAATTCCTTTCATCATATATGACACTTGCCTGAGTCAGAAACAAGTGATATTAAGTAGAAACTGTAAAAAAATTGTGATGACTTAGGGAGTGAATTTTGTACTCTCAAAAGTATGTCCATTTAATACAAATATATAAATATATGCCCACAAAAAATAGTACTGGCCAGCCATTCATGTGGAAATTCTGATGAAGGTTTATAATTTTGTCAAGATGAAACAAGGTTGGGCCCAAACAGATCAGTATTTAAGAAAAAATTTTTCTTGCCTGTCACAGGGTTTTAATGTAGAATTGGCATCTACCTTTGATGCCAAAAGATTTATAATTATTCCATGTTTTCAGACATACATGACACTAAAAAAGTAAAAGTTTAGAGAATCACAGACTGGTTTCTTCTGGGACATTATCTAAGTTAAAAATAAACAAATCTCTTTAAGATTGAAAAGCAATCTGAAAAGTGAAGTGGTACTGTGAGAAATATTTAGAATCACTGATTTACAGTTAAGTCTAGTTTTAATTTCAAATCTCAATCTCACCCACAGGAAAAGTAAACAAAATTTTTGAAGAATTAGCTAATTGAAGTCATTAAGGGGTACACTACCTAAAAGTTACATAGTCAAATGTAATAATCTTGAGTTAAATAGAACCCCTATATGCCTTCACTAAGGAAGTTCTTACAAATTCCTACTTACAGCAAAACAAATGTAAGATGCTGCCTTGAAAAAAAACCCCCTAAAACCTAAAACAATGACAACAAAAATAAGTAAAACCTCCAAAATGAGAAAAAAAGAGGAAAATTTTTACTTTGGTCACACGAACAAAAACCAAATGCCTTGAGCTTCAACTTCTGAAATCTGATGCCTCATCTCCTGTTTTAAGTACCTGGATAGTGTTTCTTAACACTTTCAAACAAAATAGTTAAATGTCAGTCCCTTCATTTTTTGTTATGTATCTCAGTTCAAAATGTTTATCTCCTTGAAAATACTAGAGATATTTTGTAGTCATAAACCCACATAAAAAATGACAGTTGCCAGGTGTGGTGGCTCGTGCCTGTAATCCTAGTACTTTGGGAGGCTGAGGTGGGAGGACTGCTTGAGGCCAGGAGTTTGAGACCAGCCTAAACAACATAGGGGGACCCTGTATCTACAAAAACTAAAAAATTAGATGGGTGTGGTGGTATGTGCCTGTAGCCGTAGCTACTTGGGAGGAGGAGGACCACTTGCATCCAGAAGTTTGAGGTTATAGTGAGCTATGACCGTGCCATTGCATTCCAGCCTGGGTGACAGAGCGAGACACCCTGTCTCAAAACAAAGAAAACTAAAAACAAAAAGAATGCAACTCCTGGTTTTACCTGTTTTGTATGCTCAAGTCTCACTTTAAAAAAGAAAACTTGAGATTAAAACAGTGACTAAAATAGTAATTTAAAAAACCCTTGCTAAATAAATGATTAGAGTATCTCTGAGCTCCTTAAACGAAGTAAAAGAAAGCGACTAGGCAAATACCTTTCTGTCATGGAACAATCTGACTAGTGTTCTGTACCAACATAACCTGCTTCGTATGCTGATTTAGACACCTCCACCACAAAAGCATACTTATTTGTGTTTACTAGAGAATTAGAATAATTATTTAAAAAGAAAATTTCTTTTAAAATTTCTACCATCATGGATATTTTAAGTATCAATAGGTATTTCTGGTCAAGCATGGTGGCTTACACCTGTAATCCTAGCACTCTGGGAGGCCAAACCGGGAGGATTGCCTGAGGTCAGGAGTTCGAGACCAGCCTGAGCAAGAGTGAGACCCCTGTCTCTACTAAAAATAGAAAGAAATTATCTGGACAACTAAAAATATATAGAAAAAATTAGCCGGGCATGGTGGCGCATGCCTGTAGTCCCAGCTACTTGGGAGGCTGAGACAGGAGGATTGCTTGAGCCCAGGAGTTTGAGGTTGCTGTGAGCTAGGCTGACGCCACGGCACTCTTGCCTGGGCAACAGAGTGAGACTCTGTCTCCAAAATAAATAAATAAAATAAAAATAAATTTAAAAAAAGAATAGGTATTTTTCAGTCTGGGACAAACCTAAGTCTTATATAAGGTAACAAACAGTACTGTATTACCCACAGTATAGCGCACTTTAAACAGACTTCCCTTAAACTCTACACCCAGTGTGAAATCAGGTTCTCAGTTACACTGAAAAATATACTACCTGCCTTTGGTTAGAAGAGACCCATGTAATGAAAGCAATACTTAGTACATATATACTCATCTTAAAAAAAAAAAATCAGTTACGTTACATTAAAATGTGGAGAAAAAAATAATCAACTTTAAATTAATATAAGAGCAAGAATGAGTAACAGAAATCTAGCACTTATAATAGCATCTATTTGTGGCTGCCAAAGATTGCTTCAGAGTAAGTTTAACTAGATTTAGGGATAAAAAGAAATAATCACAATTTGATGTGAACTACCTGTATAATTTTCACAAAAGAAGAAAGATTTAATCAGTGGATAAATGGTAGGAATTTTGTCAATGAATTCTGTACTTCGCTTAAATCTAGTTATATTTTGATAAGTAATCTCTTTAGATTTCAACTCTATAATATTCGATGCACAAAATCACAGAAAAATGTTTAAAGAGAAAAATAAGTTGTTTTAAGTTAAACTGTTAGGAAGATATATCAAACACCTATGTTCTAGAACAAAACTGGCAAATGAGCAACCAAAAAACGAACCAACCTATATCTGGGGAATATTATAGTAAGCAAACCTGTGTGATACATACACAATTACATTAAATTAAAGGTTATGGTATAACTTTGAATACTGTTATACACAGCCCAGTTTTCCAAAGAATAATAAGTGTATGCTTTCTCTCTAGAAACTGGAAGATACACTACTGTACACAAAAAAGGTATCACAGGAGAACTGGGTATTGTGAGAGTTGGAGGGTTAACGTTAAATCACATCATTCAAATATTTTGAATTCTAATTCCATCAATTCAAAGTTAAGCAGGGCTTCAGCTTTCCAAGGTTATCACATGCATACATATTTGAATACAGGCACAGAAACTTGTCATTTTTATTTGGGTAACAAAGGGTCTCCAAATTATATTGAAAAATAAATCCTAATATCACTTGTAAAAAATTTTAGCATACTTTCACAACTGATTTCTGTAAAAGAGAAGAAAATACACATAATTTGGTATCTTAAACTTTTTTATTCCCTACCATAGACATTTTGTCTTTCGTTTTCTTTCAGTTTTCTACAATTTCCAACTTGTACCTGTATTTAATACTGCTTTTATCTGCTAAAGACATTAACTGATTGCTTTCCTAAATCTAACGATTATATAGTTTTAGTATAAATATATATCACATATTTTCGTAAAATTTTGACAAAACCGAATAAGCATGCCTTGTTTAAGTCCATGCTCCTTCCACTGTTTATAAAATCTGATTTAATGATCAAAAATTCTTGGTTGTCACTCTTCAGTTATACAACAGTCTTCCTTCTGAACTGCCACTCACTTTTTACATAATAATAACAGGCAATAGGAAAACCAAAGAAATTATGTTAATCTTAGTTCTTCCTTTTAACACTATAAAATAATGTCAACTTCTTTTGTAAATGAACCAAATACATCCAAAATTCAATACATTCAAATGAGCTGAGTTCCTTTAAGGTAGTCACCTTGGAAGGCCACAGTTCATTCTCCTAACTATACTGCCACTGCTCAAAATACCTTTAAAGCCCTTTTGGGATTGCTTTCAAAGTCAGTTGCATACTGTCTATATTACCTCAAAGTGAGATTAATTTTTGGAAACTGTCATTTGGTGCCAAATAATGGTAACTGAAAACAATCAAGGTTGGTAATATCAATATATACATTTTTAAAACAATGTATATATAAAGTTAATAGAGTGTGTGACTTAAATTAACTTTGAATGCAATTCTAAAAGAGCAAACCTAGGAGGCTTTGGGCAATGATAGATTGCTGGCATTAGGAAATAACCTTCCAGCATGATCACTATGCAGGGTAACATTCATTAGCTGTCTATGTCTGGCATATTTGTTTAAAATGAACATTCTGAGAGTTAGAATTTATTCTTTTAAAAAGGAATATCATTCTTAAAAAAAAAAGAATTTTATTCCTTTAAAGCATCACTGTCAATAAGTACTATGCAAGTGTTTTGTTAGAAAGTTCTCCTTACTTTATCAATAAAGACTACTTTTAAAAACTTGAAAGCAAATAACCAACTTATTTGCCCCCAGGCTTTTAAAAATCATTAACTGAAGATAAAATAATTTGAAATTTCTAAGGTTCTAAAAAATAAAACAACAATCCCAAATGTAATAAAAACACATCAAGAACCAAACTACAATTTCTGAGCTGCACTGTTTATTTTGCTGCTTGAAACCTAAGTGACAGTATGCCACTATAATTATGGGGTTTCATCTAAACCTTTACTACACTGCAGGTACAGAAATATACGGACACATTTCTGGAGAATTGACATTTTGCAAAATGCAGCAAACATTTTAATTTATACATGAGAAAAGGAAGTGTTCAAAAGGGTATGCATTTCAAGTTATTGCAGGTTACTTGTGAGAGAATTTCTGCAGGTAAAACATGTTTAAATTTAACCAACAGTAGCGTGTCAGTGTATTTAAAATCATGACAAAAATCTTCTCTCTGGTCATGTTGCCCATGACAAATTACTATGATGTTGTACGTTTAGGGCAAGATGTCAATACAGCATAAATCCCATGGTATTTTGGTTTTCTTCTGGAGATTAAAGCTGTTTTTCTTGGGATAAATGCAGCAGCAAAACACAAACCAGTTGATCAAAAAAGCACTTCTGCCATAACTCCAATAATTTTCAGGACACATCAACCGACAGTAGTTTTGCCATTCCCAGTTCTTTTAAGGATTACATCTCTGCACTGTTGCCTTAAGGACGTCTGAAAAAACTTGTTCTTTGTTAAGCCAGTTTACTGACTACAGCCTGGTTGAGAGAATTTAGTTGGTTGGTCCATTTATCTAGTGCAGTATATCGTGCACCACCCCTCTTCTGATGATCCAGTTCAAGGAGCTGATTGACTTGATCAATTCGGCCATGAATAGTGCTGGAAATAAATCAAATAAGATGTGTCTGCAAATGATTTCCACTAAGCATAGTTTCTGAACTAATGTTTCATAAAATATAGTATCAATAAATGCAAAAGAAAAAACTGCTGCTTACATTAAATGAGTGAGTTCAGTGTTAGTTATAACTTTACTTCCTTATTCAAACTCTAGAAAGAAACTGGATTTCAGCCATACCTTTTACCAGTTTTACTGAAAGAACCACTGGGCATAGGCTTATTTAGTTAATCAAAGGCAAATGTCATTTGTGAAGCTTTAAATACTGTACTGATTTTAAGAAAGACATAATTTCATGGTATTCATTATGAGTTGACTAATAATAAATAAAAAAGATATAATTTCAAAACTGTTATGCACCACATACCCTACTAAAAAGATACGAAAATACTGTTTACAAAATAAATTTAAATTCATTAAATAATTCTTTAGCTGTATGTAAGTAATATAATGAAATTCTTCTGAAAAACCATTTAAAACTTTTTCAGAGATCCTGTATTTAATATGTTCACTCATTTACCAAAACCATTACACACACATATCTTTTATGCTTTTTATAAAAAATCATGAATTCACCTATTCATACTACTTGTATCACCATTATTCAAAATTTATGGTCCCAAACATTTGATTAAAAAACAGCAAAGTACTTACTTATCCAATATGCACTGCACCAGCAAGCTCTCCACATCAGCTACATCTATGTTTAACTCCTAAGACAAAAGACTTGTTATAAATTCTACTATTTAACATTTTCGAAGACTTCAATATTTTATATAATCACTCTAATTTAATTCATTTCTGTTGCTTAAAGGAAAATTAGTGAAAATACGATTTTTAAACAAATTTCATTATTACTTCAAAATATCTGAGAACACAGATGTGGTAAAGATTTAACTTTGTAATTTGTGAAATACATTCCTGCCATAATTTTACTGTGATTGAGGTTGATCCTGAATCAACATTATATTTGAACTACTATTCTCTGCTACAATTTTCTCTGAGACTGAAACAACTTTTAAAAGGAATTCTGTGATTCCCAATTTCTTTGTTGCAATGTTAAAGCGTTTTTCTGTTAATTTAGCCAAGAAAACACAGAAAAATTCACATTAAAAGTAAAGACCAATCCCAGACTCAGGACACAGCGGGAAGTGCACAAAGTCCGGAGTTTGAGGCTGTAGTCGCTATGACTGTACCATAAATAGCACTGCACTCCAGTCTGGGCAACACAGAAAGGCCCTGTCTAGGAGACAGGGTTTAGGGATCCTGATTTTTCAAAAAAAACAAACAAAAACGTAAAGTCCTTAAGCTATACTTAATTTTTAAAATGTATTATTATAAGATATTAATACCAAGTTATTTTTTTAAATGGAAAATAGGTATACATTTATAACGATAAATTATAAACATCATTAAAATCCATGAATGTAAATACCTTAGAAATAAAAGGAATATGTATTCTTGTGTAAGGCTTAATTAATTTTATGAGCACTTGTGTTCTGATGTTTCGCAAAAGCTCTGAAAGAAAAGACAAAATAATAATAATATATCTGTATTTAACAGTTTGTATGGTATCTTTATGAATCGTTATATACTCGTAAATCCTATTAACTATATCATTTCTTTTCAAAATATATCTGCTTGGCAAGTACATGAATTGCTTAGATTTTAAATATTTGAGTCCAATGAATGTACAGTATGATCAATGGCTGCCTCTCCCATAACTTGTTGTTCCCGTCTTTTTAATTTTGTTCTCGTTGTGACTGTACTAAAATATCCTGTTGCCTTCTCAATACTGTTCCCCTGTCCATTATTTTTCAGCAGTTAACATCTTTCAAGAAACTGATTTATGCCAGCCAAATTCCTTGTTTTATGCTCTCTTGAAATCTATATTTTACATAATGCTTTCACAATTTCCTCTAGTTTCTTCACATATAATTGTCTAATTTTTTAAAACTAGACTGCAGGCCGGGCACGGTGGCTCATGCCTGTAATCCTAGCACTCTGGGAGGCCAAGGTGGGCGGATCACTCAAGGTCAGGAGTACAAAACCAGCCTGAGCAAGAGCGAGACCCCGTCTCTACTAAAAATAGAAAGAAATTAATTGGACAACTAAAAATACTTAAAAAAAAAAATTAGCCAGGTACGGTGGCACATGCCTGTAGTCCCAGCCACTTGGGAGGCTGAGGCAGAAGGATCGCTTGAGCCCAGGAGTTTGAGGTTGCTGTGAGCTAGGCTGACGCCACGGCACTCGAGCCCAGGGAACAGAGCGAGACTCTGTCTCAAAAAAAAAAA